>JAQFYC010007307.1:0-10695 GCA_034694165.1 Tomocerus mixtus
CCGTAGGTCCCGGGAAGCGGGAAGGTTTTTGATTTTTCCGGTCCCGGGCAGCTTGGAAGAAATCGCATGCGCGCGTACAGTGTCCCTTAACCCCTACATTTGGACAAATGTAGACAGGAGTATTAGTTTTAAGAAGATATATAATCCAAATGTAGACCAAATCTCGATATTAGGAGTAGTAGGGGAAATAATATCACAAATTCCCTTCATAGGGAACCATTATGCCTCAATAGTTAAAATTAGTAAGGGAGATTTTATAATTTCTGCTAATGCAGAATTAGATAAAATATAGGAAACTTTGCTCCAATACAAATACAACACAAAATATTATAATGCTGATTGGCAAAAATCCCATGACCTTCTCGGAAACTCGCTTTGCAACGTACTCTTATAGAGTACTCCAGAATTTTGTACACAATTACCAAGATATCTATGATTAATTTGCAACTTTACGGATGGACCAGCTGGATAAAATGAACACGTTGCGTTTGCAACATGGGGAAATTCCCGCAGGAATTTTCAACAAAATCCCAAGAAAATTTCCCCATCCTAAAATTTTCCCAAGCATATCCCGCGTTCCCTTGCTATTCCCTAACTAAACCCTTCCTAGAAATCTACATGGGTAATAACCATTGCCATTTCATATGAATCCAATAGCATAGGCATACAACCGAGTATACTGTCAAATGAAGCAAGGACAGACGTTGGAAATACTCAAAAAATTATCAACGTGTTTCATAAGCACGATTTTTGTTTGTGTACATGTGCCAACTACCAAAGCTCATGTAAAGCACCAAGAATACTGGAGATTTTCAGGCAACAATCAAAATTTCCATTTAAGTTAGCTACTATCCGGAAGTTGTTTCCGCGATCTAGTAACATTGATGGCTGAGATAAATTACTACATTACCGATACAAAAGCAAATCAGAAATTCAGAAGTTATTGCGACAAAACAACTGGTACGTAGACAACGTAGAGAAAACAATCACAAACCTGGCCATTGAAAAATCTGGTAACCGTCACGTAACGAAACCAAAAGTGGTTGTCAAACATGTTAACAGCTTAAGAAATAAGCATCCACATTGCCATAACTATTACAAGGTGTTGATGATGAGGTCATTCCTTGATGTTCTCTTCTGAAGACTGGAGCGTCATGTGGGACCCACTAATACAAAATCGCAATAAATTCACTGCAGAAACATTAATAATATTAGTAATTAAGTATATATTATTAGTGTTGGTTAGACTTTATTATCATTTGTCCCATGTAAGAATTCTACAACCATGGTAATTTTTAGACTAACCTGAATCTAACCTTACACAAACATACTATAATAATATTAATAATTAAGTATATATTATTAGTGTTGGGTAGACTTTATTATCATATACTTGTCCCATGTAAGAATTCTGTAATTTAAAGCTTTGCAAAAAAATCCAGTCTGATCCCTGTAATTAAATAAGCACAAGTTTTGAAACTCCCTCTCTATTGTTCTGGGGACTGGGTATAATGGAGCTTGTAGACCCAAGGCCTTCGGCCTATGGTCTCAACCTGAACATAAATATAGTAATTTTTATTATTTATTAATTATTATAATATTATTAATTAATTATTTAGTAATTTACCTCTGCAACGGAGGAAATTGTCTTTGAATAAATAATAATAGTATTATATCTATATCTATTCTTCCCAATACAAAAGTATTGTTTAACTATTGTTTTGCAGATTTCTCACTTCTGCTTTGTTCCAAATAGGATTTTAAATTATTACTTAGAGGTTGGATAACCTTTGGGTGTTATCCCTCTACAGGTTATACATATTCATTTATAAATTTGACAATTCTAATGAATTTTTGTATTCTAGGAACTATGGAGCATCGTTAGCTGTAATTAAATACCACTTAAGGGATATATTACTTTTCTATTCTTGATCTTGAGGACCATTTCCCAGTTCTTCCGCAAAGCAACTCCATAAGCATGCAAACTGTATCACTAGAAAACTTGTCAACTCGACAGAACGTCACCGCGTCAGTACAAAGGTTACATTTTATGTCCTACGTACGTCACTGACTGTCTTCTGTTACAATGTTATAATAGTTCTTGTGTTAATACTTATTTAGAGAGTGTTTGTATGTAGAGTATTTATAAACCTGGAGCATTAATTAACATACAAAAAATGGGAAGGAAATAAACACCTTTGGCATTTTTATCAATTTTCGGCCGTCCGAGTATAAAAGTTTGTGTAAAATAACAGTTGAGCAGTATACAGATTTTGATTAAAAATTGTCAAATTGTTATACTGTCAATAATTATTGTTCAATAAAAAATACAACTTTTTTATTGAAATACTAACTATACTACAACTATAAACCTAGTGTTTAAAACTAAAATAAAAAAATAGGCTTGTAATTAATTGGCAGAGTTTGCTAAAATTGGCGGATTTATTTGACTGACAATTTCGATTTAATGAAATGATTTTACTGATAATTTTCTAATAATGAGCAATATGTTCGACGGCTAACTTTAGTAAATTGCTCTGCTAAATCAGAAAATTTAATTTTAAATCTTCTGAAATCAGTAAATATGCTAATTTATTTTCTGCGCCATGTTTAGCAAATTTCTCTGCCAAATAATAAGTCAAAAAAGTACTAAATGATATACTGTATTAGTACAACTTTTATATCTTTAAAAGTATATTAACCATTTACCTTGGGCAACCTTAATCGTCGCGCAACCGTGCGATTTTCATCGCACACTCCTCGTATATGAAGTTGGCAACCGCGCGATCATAATCACCATATATGAGATTTTTATCGCACACTATGTGCGATAATAATCTCATATGTTGCAAACTTCATATAAAAGAACATTTTTTCTCAGTTTTCCCCCAGTTTTGATTTTTCTAAAAAAACTATTACAGTTGTTGACTCCACGAAAGTAATTGTAAACGACGCTGGAATAGTTTGTGGTAAGTGACCAAAATTCCCAATGTCATATGTCAAATAGAAAAAAAGTTTTCATATAGACAAAGTCAAAATGCGTTAATTATAGCCACGTTGCAAAAGTAAGGGTCCGTAATTACTCAACTCAACTTTTCCATTCTCTCTCCTTTCCCTTATGGGCATATTTTAATAGTAAACCTACCTACCTTTTATTTAGCACCATATTACATGGAGTCTGGAGTGTAATTTATACCGTACGTACACGTCCCATTTAATGACGGTAGTCATAGGGCTTATGCACTACACTTTTACTTGCGTATACCTTTACGCGTTAAATGACCCTAAAAATTGTCCAGGTACAGTTTTCCCAATTCTACCACGTTTCTACAAATTGTAGATTGTAGTGTGCTTTTCATCCCTGTTTGTCTATATAGTGGGGTTGGTAATTTCAGTTTATAACAAGAAAATTGCAAAATTTTACAAATATATTGACTGGAGTTTCTGGATAGCTAAAATTCTATTCGTTTTTTTAATAATCCTATGAATTATTTTCTCTAAAGGAAAATACCATTTTCACTTGACTATAAAAAATGCTAACATCAGATTTTTTTTAAAACTATTACTAATTAAATAACCTCTAATAGATGAGAGACTGTATTGTATTCATTACCTAAAGATAGACACATTATAGTCTTATATTGTACAATCAACAAGGTTTACTTGATAATATGGGACAGAGATGATATCCAGGGGTGGTTGAATTCTTAGCTCCTTAGCTGTGTCGTTCTTCATCAAAGATGCAGAGTGAACTGATGTCATCGTTGTTGGCCAATGTATTCTTTCCTGTTCCAGGGGACTAGAATTTGCAAAAGAACTAATAAATACACCACAACCACAACCCTTCTTATAGTAAACGAAAACTAAAACACAATAGCTCAAAAAGTATTTACGGTTGCATCTTTTAATAATTTTGTCTATTCTCTGTATTCTATACCATTGTGCTTTCACTTTTATTTGGAGTTTGATTGAAAATTGATTGTGTATTTGAATTGCTGTGAGTTGAAAGTATAATTTATGTAATCCAAATTGGTTACGCTGTGATAATTAATTTAATTACATTTGACCAAACACTAAAAGTTAAGACAGCTACGTTTATTGTCAATAATATTAAAGCTCATTCCAGATCATGAAAAACTCATTAAAAGTTCAAAATATGTAAGTAATTACATGTATTATAGTATACTATAATATCTCATCTCCAGAAACGAATCGCGAATCCAATGAGTACGCATTATCATTGTGCATTGTAGCCGAGGTATTAGTTAATTTAATTTCTGCTAAACAATCTTTTAAAACAATCTTAGAGATGGCTCATTGATAACTATTTTACTTACGTATTTTACGTACTATTTGTTAACGCTCAAATGCAATTAAAAACTAGTAAGAAAAACCATGAATTGGCTATTAAAGGATGTATAATGTTAGTAGATTCTAGAAAGCTTAAAATTGTCAAAGTATGTAAGTATGTGTTAGCATATAAGGATTGTGTACATTGTACATACCCCAAAAAGGAAAAAGAATGAGAAATTTGCGTTTGTTGGAAACATGTTGGTGTAAGTGTAGGAAGGGTAAAATGTCAATTCCCTCTTGACATGATCCATACCGGCTAAATCGCTCCATTTCTCGGTTGGTGGACGTTGACGTGGAGATCCAGCTACGATATTATTACCCATTTTCCCCCTTAAGGAAATAATAGCCTTCTTGGGTAATTGCATGATAGGTCCTGGCCTAAAGTACACAATTTATACAAAAGATTAAAAATACACAATTTGTAAAAATCTCCTTTTAAAATCATAATAAGAATACAATAAATTCTAAAACTCTGTATGTGTGTTATTCATGAACTCAAATGCTTTACCTACTGCACCGTTTGCAGTTGAGATACGTAAAAAATCAAGATCACAGTTAGTTTTTAAGCAGACAAAATCATACGTGCTTGCGGAGTAAATATCTTAAGAGCACTGTGGTCAAAAATGCGTTGCTCATTACGCAGTTAAAGTTTAGGTACCTAATATGTATAAATTATGTAAGTAGGTATGTATATGTGACCAGAGAGCACAAGTAAGACACTTCTTGCTTGGCATTTTGCTACATAAATAATATTCATTCACTTTCAATCTCCCTTCAATGCAATCCGGATTGGATTTTTAATGCGGTTATGTATGTGTCCTAATATAATGCAATGCACTATTGTACAACACAACGAAATTCGTTTACGTAAGCAGAATGTGATCCATAACACGATAACAATTTACAATTGGATGCCTAAACACTTTATTACTACAGTTACAAGTTAGGTATATTATAATATAATATTTCAGGATCTAAAATAAGTTAGGCATTACCACCAGAACCACACATCAGCGTCTACGGCCCATTAAAACCAGCATTATTCTAAATTAAATACACACTCTAAAAACTGTCAGTCATTTTCCAATCTTGTAGAAAAGCATTTTAGATTAAAAAAGGCATCAAAGGCACATTTTACCCGAAAGTTCTACAAAGAGAAGCTAATCCTAGCGGGGAAAAATTCGTCGCCCTTGAAATTTTTCATGTCGGTCAGTTTTTTTCTAGCAAAATGTTCAAAAATCGGAAACTTACTTCTTCAAGTAATTTTAGGATTTTATTGTAATGCTTAAAATTGATTATAAACGCTAACAGAGCTGCAGATACAATTTACATTCGCTTTTGCATCCATCACAATCATTACTCCTGTTTATAATATGTGTGTACGTACGCGTACGTATTGGATTTCAATTGGTGTGACTGTACTGTGACATGTCATGATAGAAATATTGCATTAGGTTTCTAGAATCGTGAAAAGAGCAATACATATCTACAGACTGTATATTATATTTACGTCAATGCTTTTTTGTAAGAGAGATCGAGCAGCGTAAGCAGAAAGCTAAAATAACAACTCCGCTAAATTGCTTTCGATGATCACGTATTTTAATGCTATAAAAAAATAATAAGAAAGTGGATGAGATCATTTTCGCTACAATTAAGTTATATCTGTAGTACATACGAAATATAATGCTCATTAAATACAAAAATTCCATTTTTATGCCAAACCATATACAGCAAAAATAAAATCTTACTATATTTTGCAAACAATCAAACAGTAACTTAACTAATTGCAAGAATATAATATTTGAGTGCTATATTTAAATTACATATGGGGAGAAAAATAAGAAATCTGCGTCTTTTTGGACGCTTAAATGATATAACAAAAATTACATGCCCAAAGCATGAACAATCACAAATAATATGCACACACAGTTATAACTATAAATAATGATTAATATGATTCACTACCGAATTACAGTCCATAAATGGTAAAGTTTTGTATTTGTATATATTTAAGTAACCCTGATTTTTTACATACCAGATTGAGAAAAGTTACAGACACACTAGGTATACGTTACAACGTAAGGAAACTTTTGGTACAAGCACATACAATGCATTGGAAAGTATTGAAATCTTACGTATTGCTGAGAGCGAATTGGATTACATAAAAGACTTTCCTCTAAAGAATAGAGACTACTCAAGATTTAGTGTAATTTCGTGTGATCTAAAATTACTCTAGTTTTATCCTTATGCCCGTGCTCACACAAGTTATGGTGTGTGTATAGCCATATTGCATAATATTATATATTATGTAGGTACGGCTAAATCTACATCTAGTAAATGTCTATCTAAGTTGTAGAAAATATCATTCAAATATGAATCATTGAGTTGAGACACATAAATATAATTACATGTAAACCATGCATTGCTTACTGTTGCAGATAAACAAGATTATTGAAAACGCATTGTGTTGTGTATTTGACTTGGGTTATTATAATTTGCACCCCCCTGAAAGAGAGTCCACCCTGCTTACCCCCTTGCGTTTTTTATCTAACCTAACCTAACCTAACACAATCGAGACAGGGCGTGAGCATGGTGAACTCTCTTCCAGGGGGGTGCAAATTGATAAGCGCCATTTGACTTACGTATTTATTATTTTACTAGTGTTTTAGGCCCGTGAGTCGTTACGGGCGGCTAGCACTGTAGCAATCATCACAATCTTACCTTCTGTAAAATGATCACAATTTTTCTAAAGCAGGTCTCGACAGACTTAACAGTCCACGGGGGCTTATTAAATTGACCCCCTGGGAAGAGAGTTCACCCTGCTCACCCCCTGTTCCGACTGTGTTAGATTATGTTAGGTTTGAAACAAACGCAAGGGGTTGAGCAGGGTGAACTCTTTTCCAGGGGGGTGCAAATTACAATATCCCCAGTCCACGTAAGTTAATAGCAATAGATCTGGATCTCAAATCTGAACTGAAAGAGAAAAAGTGGAGGCTTCCTAACTGAACTGCGATGACCTACATTATATAGGTAATAGGGGTTAGGTAGGTTCTGCAGAGAAACGAAAGCCTATAGTCCAGCCTTTCTGCATGGCTGAAATGAGTAAAGGAATTATGCAAGATCCGAGTAACTGAGAATGTGAATATACAGACTAATGATGAGTCACTGTCTGGAAACAATTGGTAAAAACATGTTATTGTCTTTTTATTGTATATACTAGTGTTACAAAACCTTTCACGGTCGACTTTTAGCAAATAAATGCAACGTCGACACAAGTCATAAAATACTTCAAAAGTTCTGAGTAAACTAGCCAAGGTTTCGGGTAGAATAGTCCCACCTGGTAACATTCCCAACTTTCCCGTCCGGGATGGTTCCGGGATGGATTGAAGGGGTGGGAAGTGGGAAATTATATATCAAGTGGTATCAAGTGGGAATGTTCTGGTATAGTATAGTCTATAACAAGTAGTTAACAGAGCTGCCTGAGCATAAGAGATATGGATTTATAGTTAGTGTGCATACAACAATGGCATGCACATGCCCAGAATATATGGACCGCATCTAAGAGAGGTGTAGCATAATAGGGAGACTTTTACATTTTTATATATTTTGTAACTTATTGGGGCACTTGGAGATTTGACAAAAACAGACTGTATTATGTGGGGCGCAGTAATAGCATTAATTTTTTGTTGTTGTATCTGATATTTCACGTAAATTAAGGCCATTTAATTCATTTATGTTTGTATTTTGACTTGTTTAGTTCATTATAGGGATTCTACATTTTTCTATTATTAAGCAGCTTGCCTTCTTTATGTAAATGGTCTGTCTGTCCGTCTGTCAATGATTATCAATGATGATCACTGTAATCACCTTCACTATATAGACAGTAATAACTTATCCTTGAATCTCCTTGGCTCCAAATTACCCAGTAGCCAAAAGTGAGCAATTTACATATTTGGTGCGTAAATTTACCTTGTCCTACATAGGAATTTTTTTATTTCTCTGCCGTTTCGACCACCAAAATTTTGAAATGCGATTATAATTGAAAGAGATACTTGACTTCATACGAAAACACTAAATTAGCAGTGGAAATATTATAATTACTGGTATTTTTAAATAAAATTACAACACTTCCTATTCTTTCTAAGCACCATAATCGAACCGCGAAACGAATAATTCAAATATTTGTAACATCAATATTTCCCGTTGCGCATTGCGATCCTTGATCGTTACGGTCTATATAAGTCCACACGTTCATATGGTAAATAACTTATCTGTAGCATAGACAAGATTAATTAAATGTGCAAATTAACCTAGTACATCACGCTTAATGAAAATTAAAAAAACATCTAACCAAATATGAATACCTACTTACCGTTCGTAATTCAGATTTTTAAGCATACACGTGTAAAGCATTTGATTTAAATTTAAATAAATGGTTTAGAATTATCCATTTCACCCGAAAGATTAAAAATCAACTAGCAGTTTACAATAATACAGATACGAGTCTTACATGAATCTAATTTTGCAAAACCAACTACTACACAAAACACTGACATTTAGGCTGCAAATCTGCAAGCTTTGTTATATCCGATAGCAACGTGAATGCAAATGAAGCAGAGCTAATTCAAGTATAACGTAAATGATTTCTATCTAGTATGCTGTATTGAGATGGAGACCACCCACCACCGCTTTAAGACCGAATTTCGTGTCCCCCCCCCCTCATTTCATTCAATGTCAAAGTCCTACTCTGGCTAATAAATGCAAATGTTGCTAATATCCTAACATATTAATATATTTTATATTAATATATATATTTTTTACAAGTACCATGGCCATAATTGTATGTAAAGGTTTTACAAACGAGATTTTTATGACCTTACAATTTATAAACACAAATATTTAAAGAATATATTTCAACATTTAATTTAATAAATGTCTACTAAATACTAACGATAAGCATAAAGTTTGGTTTTCTTTTGATTTCATCACAAACTCAATGCCGACAATGACAATTTTCTACCTATTTTTTTAACAATTAAAAACTAACGTAAGACAATAAGGTAATACATTTTTGTTGTTTTCGGATATATTGTACACCTTGAATTACTGATTCATAATTCATATATTCCCATTCTATTCTACATACGCTACATTTTATATAATTTCGAGGGACGAGCACAATATTTCCGTCGGCGGCTTGCTGCAGACTGCAGACTGTATTCGTATTAACTGTACGGGTTCCCGTCCGGATTCCGGATCTTTTAAAGCCTGTTCATTTTCAATAATACAACACAAATTAATTTACAATACTAAAGAGGAATTCATGGAAAATATTTTTATTTTGTTTTATTTATTTACAATTAATTAGGAAAAATGAAAATAAGAAATTGCAGGCAACTGGAAAGAGTAAAACTATATAAAAGAAGCCGACAATAAAAAACTTACTTGGAAGACGCGACGGTTCTGTAAAGTTGTGCGTATCTATCCTTGAGACATGAGAACATCTCTACGCTTTCTCAAACCATCTTGTTCACTTTTCAACGCCTGTTTCCATTCACGAATTTTCTATACTTCATCCTCAAGCTGATGAATTTGATCTAATTTTTGTTGTGCAGCTACCTGTGACCAAAATTTGATTACCTACATAAAAGTTAGATCACATAGACTAGCCTCTAGAATTCATAATGCATCAAAAAATAAGAAAATTGACCTTATCCCCCTCTCCCACTGCAACGGATATCTCGGATAAGTCATAAGTGAAAGCTCTGTGCCCCCGTCAAGTCGAATTTTGATTGTCGCTCATTGAATTCGTCCATTCACCATTGGGAAGTTGATGATTGATGATATCCTCCATAGTCATTGGAAGGGAGCTCTTTTCTCATCCCGTGAACGGTGTTCCTCCGATTTATTTCATCATCACTAGTTGTGTTATGTTTAGCTAAGATAAGAAAGAACAAAGATACTATTTTTCATCATCCCCTTACTAATTCTGCCTCTTAACCCTGCCGCTACCAAAGGTATTTTCAACGCTACCATACTGAAGGGCTACAATTGTAGCCAAGCATGTAAAAATCCCACAGCTTACCAATAGGGCTACATTTGTAGCCAACAAAAAATGGTGGAGAAAGGAGCATTCATCGACAACGGCTACTGCACCATTCCATATGTAAATCACTAAGCAGTAAATATTTATTTCAGTTTGTCCAATTAATTTATTTTACAATTGAAAATTAATTATAATTGCAAATAACAATTATTATTAACAGCTGATTTCATCAATAGCATGTTTAATTTTTTAGTAATCAGCTGATTTCATCAATAGCATGTTTAATTTTTTAGTAA
>JAQFYC010007308.1:0-10695 GCA_034694165.1 Tomocerus mixtus
AGGCCTTACCATTTTGAAAGACATGATACTTGTGTAAATAGTTCTTTAGTAACACAGGAAATTCTTCCTAATGACATCGGGGGAAAAGTTTATAACAGCCCCTTCCCAACTATGCTCATTATAACACCCACAGAATACAACATCGTTCCCTTAACAGATATTGACAATAATGTGGTCGATGAAGAATTTTTCAGGGTAGCATTGCTTCAACTTACTAATAATGCTACTGACCAGGAAGAAATTGATTTGAAACTTCAAAAAGTATAGGGAGCTCAAAAAGTTACCTGTTTAATGTTCAATATGGGTTTGAAATGTATTTTATTTGTACATATATTGCATTATACATAGAAATGACTAGTTAAGTTCTTGTCAGTTAATTCAATTTTAACGATTTTAATAAAATTAAATGCACACCTACAACCTAAATGATATAAACTACTATTACAACGTTGTATATTATATGTATATAATTGACATTACAAGAGTGTATGATGCATAAATAAATATTTAAATTAATTCTTAAACATTTGTGCATAGAAGTATTTCGTAATGCGTGATGTAAAATATATTCTTTCTATTATTGCATGAAACACAAATTTATATAAGATTGACATATTAAAGCTAGTAAACATCCTTCATAATACATAAATCAATAATATAGTTTCGGTATATCGGGTATGGACGAATACTTTACTTTAATTCAGCAGGGTTCAGGAAAAAATTTAGCTGAAACAAAGTATTGATATTGACAACCCAAACTGGTAATACTGTAATAATTAAGCGGTTGGACCTCAATACTACGTAATTTTAGTTTGATGTTCTACATTCAGAAATTGAAAGCACAAAAAATGTTTATTATATGATGTAATTCTTTCAAAAAATATAAATCGGACTCTACTTAATATACTTAAAGGTGTCAATTTTTAATGAAATCATCATATTCACTGTGTGATAAGCTACGACTTCGAGAAATGATAGTGTCGTTGATTTTTTCATATGGAAAAACGGTCCAATGCAAAGTCTCATTGGTCTAATGCTTCGAACAACTTTACGAGTGTGACTATTTAAGCACCATTTCCATTCACCGATAAAATCTTCGGATCTAGTGTTGATCATGGCTCCCATTGGAAATACTATTATCTCAATAATTGCTATAACTGAGCTCAACAGAGGTAAAATTATATAACTGCGTAGGTGCATAATCCTGTATAATTTCACAGTACCAAAATTACATAATATATTCAATAGCCCTGCAACAAATAATGCCACTGGGCCAAATGGGTAAACCAGCAAGTAATTAACATCCAAATTAAGTATTTTTAGCGCTGAGTAAATGTGGAATGCCATTCGAGGATCTTTCCTAAGAAGTGCTTTTGTTCGAAAATAGGCAATGTCCTTTGATCGTCTGGCTGTGGTCAGTCGCAGCCAAAATATAACAATTAATGCGTACATTATACAAAAATAAACTACTAACAGTATGGGAAAAGCTAAATGAAGGAAAATAAATGCCAAAACAGGTGAAATGAAGAAACGTAATTTTAAGGTATTCAAGTCGCACATTTCAAGGAAATAAACTACAGGACTGAAGTCAAGTGAAAGAAGAGTTATGGTTCCGAAAAGCGCACAAAATATTCCCATTGCTGTTAGAAATTTCATCAACATACCAATGATTTTAAATTCATTGAAACTCCAAGGTTCCCAGGGATGTCGATATTTTTCTGTAAAACAAGGGAAAACTTTAATCATTTAATCCACACACAACAACCACACGGTACGGCAGTGTACTGTACGGATTAAAATGGTTAAAAAATGGCTTACGAAAGAGTTTGTGGTCCAGAATCAGTGCACTGTTGACAGTAGAACAAAAATGTTTTCCATTAAGAAATAGGATAAAAGTAAAAAACTCGGACAGAGAAATGAGTAAAGTTACAATTATATGTACAATCACTTGTTCCAGTGGCATCGTCGGTACAAATATTTGCATTACAACAGTAACACCAGAAAATAGGTTTAATAACAGGCCAGCCAATAGACCCACAAACAATATTATTAATTTTATCTTGTTTTTAACTAAATAAAATGTCTTGCCATTTGACGACCAATTAAATGCAGATGCACTTAATACGTCGCTGAAAATATAAAAGAAACTGTCCATAGATTTTAACAAGATAACGGACGCCATTTTTATTCTGTCGTCTATCCTCCCAAATTTTTTTGTTCCCTACCCACAGACTAGACAACTGCTTTTAGTATGCGAGCTAAATAGTCGATATTTATTGTTGTATGAGGATTTAAAAACCGCCATATGGGAAAATTGAGTCGTACTGAATCCAATTCCATTAAATTGCTTCCTACATTTACTTGTCCATTTTACGCGAATTATGCATAATTGATTGAATGTATATGTAAGTAAATATGTAAGTTAGAAAATATTGTTTAAGTTTGAAAGACAATATTCAGTAGAAAGTAGACACAGATAGCATGCCATGGGTTTGGGTCTGCGTTGCTTGAACGAAAAGAAGAATTATGCTCAAGGATATAATCCCGCACCTTTCATCTATTCACTGTGATTGCATTGGACCTTTACTTTCCTTTATACACATTTTCAATAAATAAATGGAATTCAATTCAATTGAACATATTAAATAATTGTGTGTAGTGCTGAATAAATGTGAAACAGTAAATGTCTGTTTCTCCGTTGACAATTATTTTAATGCATTGTAAATTATTATAAGAGTATAAGCTATGTCTCCAATTTTTGTAAAATTATCGATTTATTACTAATACGTACACATTGAAGCCGTACCTCGTATTCATGTCGTACGTGATATGTGTTGCAATTTGTATTGGGTCATACACTGACAACACTGATCAATGTAAACCAAATGTTTTCAGTTTAAATTAATACGAACTATATCTCTATCACTCCAATAAGTGCAGATAGTACTCGTTTGATAAGAAAATTATGCAATAAAGGTATGATAGGAAGGGGTATACATATAGTAAAATTACTGTTGAATTGAATTAATACAGTAAAATGTTTAATTGAGTATTAATAGTATGCACAATTAATACATTACTAAATTGAATAAATATGATTATATTATTGATTGACACTGTGTGTATGTATAAAATGTAGTAGGTAGTAGGTACTATAAATGTATACTGTATGCTACAGATAAATTAAACAGGATGCACATTGATTTTTAAATGTTTCATTATATGTATTTGACTTAATGTCATTACATCAAGTAAATTTCATTGGAATTACATAACAATTTCCTGTAAACGTGTTTTACCTGTGAAAATCGCGTTATAATTTCATGGGCGCACTATGAAATCTATATTATTGTCATGCTTGTCGGCTTTTTTACTTTAACCTCTTTAAAATATTATAGGTAAAGTTTGAAGAACATGTCTTTGGGCATCATGTCGGTTTGTTGCATTGTATATTTGCTCATAAATAATGTGAGTACAGTACAATGAAATGGTAACAGCCGTAGTAGTGATAAAGACTGAGCGATTACAAAATTCCAAATCTATCGCGAACATGTACTATTAAAAACAGCAGCATCCGAAAACAAGACTTTTGCAATGTTAAGGGCAACAGAAATACTGAAGTGTTTCATGGAAAAGTAAGCAATGTCAATAATAACGGGGTCAGACTCTATCATATCGCAGACAAAAATTTTTCTCTTCGCTCTTCCTCCGAGACGACTGAACCGAAAAATACAAAATCGGTATATCGCTGGAAAGCTGCCGTATTTTTCTTGATATTCAACAGTACAACCTGGATATGTACGAATCTAAGCATCATTGCATTTACATTACTTAGTATTTACTTTTACATTAAATTGAGCCTTAACAGAGTTGTTGATTCTAATGTAATTTAGTAGAGATTTGTTTCCGGGTTGTAAACATAGGCAGATATTGTATTTATAACAGGCACGGTTTACTTATCTGAGTCAGATGTAACCATTTTTTATAAATGTAATTAATACATTTACATTTGTCTATTGTGTTACATAGACTTAATTTGCATTTGAATGTTATTCATTTCCCTCATTGTACTTATAATACATACTAACATGTTTAAATAAAAAGCAAGTTGTTTGGTTCGAATTCCAGGCAGCAAGATTAGATTAGGAATTTACGTAAAAAGGATTGCCTGTAGATTAAATCAACCTGATACCGTGGAAATGGATTAACACAATGGTAACCCTCGTAAGTTAAATGCCAATGTACTACTAGTATATAATATAAGTACATGGAAAAATCACTGCTTCTAAGGCTTTACGCATGTAGTACTAACATAAACTAATATTATTTTTGTGTTACTCGTAATTGCACGATTATTCATTAGTCATATTAATGAATAATTGTCTATATGCATTGGCTAAACAATTTAAAACACTGTATTTGCTATTTAATGTCATGATACATTTTGAAATAACGATTTCGGGAGTGGACAAGGTGTTGTTATTCGAAAAAATGATATAATGTTTACAACCCTGTTTGGCTAAATGTTTACAAAAGTTCATACAAAAATTAAAATTAAACTTATTGACCTTTTTTATTAATTATTAAATTATTCAAGTTACATTTTTGGAAGGCCTTGTTACTAATTATGTCCGTTAGCCTGTTCGGTTTGCAAATAGCAACACTTCCAACTGGCTACACTTGCTAGGTTTTATGTTTTTATATTACTAAATAGCTAGCTTTTTACTAGCTGAGTGATCAGATTTTCCAATGATATGACATGACAAACGGATTTAGCATTGTACGGCTAATAAAGACTGCTTAATGTTTTCATGTCGCTGACGCTGACCTAATATATATCTGAAGTTGAAAGAAGAATAAACCTATTGTTTAATACCCGCATTGTTAATAATTAATAACTTACATAATGTAATTGGTACACACATAAATTACAATTCATAAGTAGTAGGTATCTTCGAAATTCGTCAATGAAAAACTTTATTTTTAACCTGGTTCACCACTAATTTTGCTATTTCCGCAAGTATCTGATATTGTGCAAAAATAGTTTGGAACTCTGCCTAAGGAAGGACACAGCCTTTTCTTTTACCATATAAACTAGTTAATTCCCGAGTTATTGTTCCACGAATTAGCTCTTGCTGTTTATTCCAATAGATCATTTCCTTATCCGAGCGACTTGATAGATGTTTTATCCCTGGTTTATGAATCAGGAAGGCATTATCCAATATGTGAAACTCATAGTCCAATAAACATAGTACATATCCCTGAAATAAACCAAAATAATTTTTTCTTAACACAAATAAATGTAGGTAAAAGAAATAGAAAACAAAATGTATAATATCGTGAACACAAGTTGGATCAAAAACAAAACACTATTTATATTTGCGAAATTAATTAATGTAATGTAACAAACTTGTGTCATTTTATCCCGTTGTCCTTCCCAGCTCAACCTGACATCGTAGCCAGGATCCTGTTTTGTTCCGATATAAATAGGCTCCCAGAACTTGTGTGCTCCTTGCCTTTTAGCTACATGGTAGATATTCATGTAACCGTCATGAAATGGCGCATCTGTCCAATTAGTATTTCCATCGGTTGGAATAGAGTGGCACCGGGGACAAACGTTCTTATGAAATGGGATCACGAGTTCATTTTTTAAAAGCTTGACCAATTCGTGTTTATTTTTTGGTAAAATTTTCACCGAGGAATCTGCTTCGAAAATTGGCAACACAAAAACTTTGGGGTTGGGGCTCTGCAAAACTGTATCGTTCCTTTGAATCATATCTAAAAAGTCCAAACTTAGTCCAGGGTTGGGGTACAACTCAATATCAGAGGCCAAAACGTATTCTGTAGTTGACAAATCACGAGCAATCATTCTTCCCATGTTTACCGGGTAGGTCAAATTCGCCAATTGTCTGTAGGTCGCCTTCAGGGGATGATGTAATGGATTTTCCTTGCAATTTGTTTTAATCTTTGTTGAATTTAAAAGTAGTTTCTGTTTTGGCATTCGATTTGACTCAAAATAAATGTGGAAAGTCACATAATCCTTTAT
Organism: Tomocerus mixtus; assembly: GCA_034694165.1. Taxonomy (NCBI): domain Eukaryota; kingdom Metazoa; phylum Arthropoda; class Collembola; order Entomobryomorpha; family Tomoceridae; genus Tomocerus; species Tomocerus mixtus. The sequence continues at coordinate 6,047 of JAQFYC010007308.1, forward strand.
CAAGGAAGAATCAGAACATTCTCTTAAATAAGTTATTACTTTAATAGCTCGTTTGAAATCCCATCCTGGAGAATAAATGCTAATGGATACGGGTCCTTGCCATCTCTTTACTAGAGGAAGTAAGTTGTCCAGGTAAGAATATTCGGCATGAGTTGTGTAAGTAATTGATTCGTCACAGCGAAAGCTTTTAGCAGCTGGAAAATAGTTGGCCAAAACCCAATAATTCCCACGTTGTTCGTAATAACTTTTCAAAGCACTGTCCTTGCAAGTAATTATTCTTGTTTGAATATCTTCCACTTCAGGGATATCCCTGTTAGGCCGCTTATTTAATTCAGTGAGAACATTAACATGTGTTTCAGATTGGTATTCGTACGTGTGCTGATTGTGAGATACTGTTGTTATCCTCCTTGGTAAAGAATTATCTCGAGGTTGAGATATTAAAATGAAAATGGTGACTAGTCCACCAAAAATTGTAATAATGCCTAGTTGTGTTGTAAAATTTCGAAAAATCATTTTGGAAATTAATTTATAAGTAGTTTATAAGCAGTGGAGGAGAAATAGTTCTGCTACCTGTCCACCAAGATTTAACTTACTGGTGTTCGCAAATCATTCATAACCTTTCCTCTACTACAGATACGATACACATACGCAATTAAAGTTAATGAAACAATAAAAGTCCATTTTAACCATCTATAAAGTTGGGGATTTAAAGGCTTAGTGTGTATTTTTAGCGATAATTTTGATAGCAAATCAGTGTAATCGCTTCTTTACGCTCATCAAATTATACGGTGTTAAGTGTATTTGTATATATTCCGTTGTAAGTAAGTACAGGAGGTTTTTGATATTGATAATAGTAAAAGTGATTGTACTGTACAACACCTAGGAATGAAACTCCCTGGATTATGAGATTAACCACCACCGGTTGCGGTTATATACATTGACGTAATGTATGTATTTGGAATTGCATGCACGCTACTGTGGCATGATAAAAGAAAAATGCGTAAATATATATCGTTATATATATTATAAGACGGTTTATGCAAATCTAATTCTTCCTTAAACAATTAAAAATGATAAAACTTGTTGTTGCTAGAATTATAAATGTTAGCAGACAAACAACAAGAAAATTTGTAACAATTCGGAATAAGTGGAGCATTATTTTTGAAGAAAATATGACACGACACGACAACAAACATCCTAATCCTACACCCAAATCGATGTGCATGAAAATTGGCACAATCACAATTTTCAAGATATGTATTTCATAGTATCATATCATGTACAGTTTTCAGGTACGTTTATGTTACAATATCGTGACTTGAATATTTTCTCGAAATGTTTTATCCACAACTTTTGAAGACAATGAAAATTGAAAACATTGCAAAACTTTCACCATGTTGTATATATCACTGAATACATTCCCATTATGGCTTTCTTTCATCCACAAAATACAAGTAGGTATGTCAATGTTGTTAAAATATGCCAATATGAAAGAACGTTCACTCATGCACATAGAGAAATAAAATATTTATATTACCGAAGACAACAACAAACTTTTCTACAACAATATAACAAAGGCTACTTTATTGCCACCCGAATAATAAAACAAATAAATTATTTTTACTGTAACGTCAACTAGAGATTTAATAAATTATTTTCTCGTTCCATTTCCATCAAGTTGGGCAAATTGTCCCAAAACTTCATCCTGGCATCAAAAGGAGATTTGTCCATTTTTCTTTCTGTATCTATAATGTACCATCGAGGTTCGTAATCGTTTTTGTCTATAGGTTTCCACTCAATGCCTTTAGATGCATCCGTCGGGATCCTGTGCAATTAAAGTGTTTAGAGCAACTTTATACCATAGAAAGCATTGATATTATAATTGTTTCTCTACCCAGTTTTTGCAAAAGAGACCCACAAATGAAGATATTCTTTGGAGAACTGTAGTAATTTTGCATCTTGTTCGTCTTCATATTCCGGTACTTTAACCGTTGAAAATGTCATATTGAAAAGATAAGGTAAATCATCCAAATGAGTTACAGCTAAACAAAAAATAGGATAGACATACCGATTTTAATTAAACCACAATATAAGTGGTATTCACATATCACTGAATAAATTAATATTTTTATAATACCATAATATCCAGGGGTTGCTCCGTAAAATTCAGAAAAGCTAAAATTTCCCTTAAAAGTAAAAACGTAAGGGTAAACTGTGGCTCCCTGCTTAGACAATAATTTGGCAGCACTTCTCACTCCGTGGTTAAAATATCTATCTGAAAACAAGTTTATTGTTTCTGTGGGAGTTTGTGGCCCAATTTGTGTGTCTCCAAAATAAAACTGATGAATATCGTCAGCTACTGATCGCCAACTAGTATTGGCCACGGTGTCTTCGAATGCTAGCGCTATCGGATAAGTTGTCCCTCTTTCTTCAACCAAAGACGTTTGAAAACTTCCTCCGCGCTCACTTTTCTCATTCAATAGCACTACAAAAATATAATTATTATGAAATGCATTATCTATAATATATAGTTAGTATAAAATATAGGAATTTGACTAGGAAATACCTCCTGCGTGAATTAGAAGTCCTTCATCCTCCGTAACGCCAACAATCCAAGAAACATTAAGATTTAGTCTATCCTTCAACTTTTCATCAGTCATCAATTTGTACGGGGAGTCATGCAGGAAAATTTCAGATTTCTTTGTAGCATTTACTGGAATTTTTTCTACTGAAGGGGCAAAAGGACAAATAGGATCCCCGCTGACCAATTTCTACAATATAAAATGTACATTTCAGTGTACCGAGCAAAAGTCTTAATTTTAATTTCTAGGTAAATACAAATCATTCCTGATTTTTATAAACATTTTGGTTTTACTATAAAGTGCTTTTGTGAGTCAACGAGTTCCTTTGTTGATTTTAATTGCAAACATTTCTTCAAAGCGATGGAAAAGGTTTGACTCCCCTCCATATTTGGACACTCAAAAATCTCTGCCAATTGTTTTGCGTTTTTCAAAGGATTTCTTGATAATGCCCAGGGATTGAGAGCAGAACCACTTTGAGAAATACCTCTAGTGAACAATCCCTTGCTCAAAGGGGATATCATGTGATAATTGACCGAAGCTGCCCCTGCACTATCCCCAAAAATTGTCACCCTGTCAGGATCACCTCCAAATTGGGCGATATTCTTCTGAATCCACTTTAAAGATTCCACTTGATCTTTTAATCCAAAATTTCCTTGAATTATTTCGTCTTCCGTGCTCAGGAATCCTAAAAATTAAGAACGAAACTGATGAAGAATTTACTTTAATTTGACAATTTATAACTCTTTGTGTGCATATTTTGTTACCTAAAATTCCCATACGATAATTCATGGTAACCAGAACGATATCATGATCCATAAAGTATTTAGCTCCGTAGCCATTGCTTTCCCCAAAGATAAATGCGCCACCGTGAATGTAAACCATGACAGGCTTCTTCCCTGATAACTAAATATCGTCAAGAATGCAAATATTATTATTTTACTTTACAAATCGGTAAATGATTTCATTATTTTCTGCCGTTGTAGATAATGTAAATATTGTTTGGTAAATAAATTGGTGCCCACCTCTGGAGTGTAAATATTATTGAATAAGCAGTTTTCATCCCCAATAAAATTTGTAGTTGGGAAAAAGAATTGGGGACACACAGATCCGAATTCGTTAGCATCTTTGACACCTTTCCAAGCCTCAGGAGGACCAGAAACCTAAATAGTAGTCATTGTCAAAAAAATTATATTATATATTACGTATAAATCAGAATAAGAGGAAATATTCTAAATAACACGATGCTTTCCCGATTATTCTATTTTTCAGAATTTTTCCTTGTAAAATGAAAATAGCAAAACGCACGATCCCAACTCTGTTTTACAGGGAACATGACAAAAGTAATATAACGATAGAGCAAAGTAATAGCAGCTAAGAAGGTACCTCAAATCGCTCCGGTTTAGCCGCATAATTAACACCAAGAAATCCGTAATATCTTCTTCCATTTCTAGATTTCTGGATTATTCCTTTTAGTTTTCCTTCCCTAGTCACCACAATAGGATCTACTTCTTCTGTAAGTTCAGCGATGACAATATTCACACAAACTATTATTAAACAGGAAAGCCTTAGAAAGATTTTTAATTTAATGGCCGGATCCATTTTAATATAGTAAGTAGGAAGGAAGTATTCGTTTGCGTGATGTATGTGATTATGTTGATGTAGGATGTATTTGTGCTGTAAAATTGTTATTCAGTTAGTCAGCAATCCAATTAAATCGCCTTCATTAATCCTTACATACGCTACAAACTTCAGAGTCCTACTGACTTAAAATATTGTTGGACGTATTCCTCCAAGAGACATCGGTACGCCAAGTTTAAGATTTTGTGATTACTTGTCAGGCAGTGTCTATATTTTGTTGTCGATGTAAGTAATACACTGGTATGAATGCCAAACCCTAATAAAATACTAATTGTGATGGAAACCAAAGAACTAACAAGGAATGTACAGATGGGCCTAAGAACCGATCCTGCATTGAAAGGCATATTCTGACAATAGATCATGCTCTTTAACGTGGTATCCTTCGTTTTGTTGAATGGGCCTTCGTTTTTTCGAAAATTGATTTTGAAA
>JAQFYC010007309.1:0-10694 GCA_034694165.1 Tomocerus mixtus
AAGTAAAACTCCTCTCCGTTAAAAATTTAGGACCGACTCCGTCTAACTCCGTGAAAGTGTGAAAAGTTTTAAAAACGCTTTGAAATAATTACGTACGTTTTTATTGTACCGATTTCACATTCTCATACAAATGCATTTAATTCAAAGAAACAGATGGGACAATAGGGACAAATTCATTAATTTTTTTTCAAAAGATATTGCTACATTTATTTATTAAAGTTAGAGTTGTTTTTGTAAAAATTGAGTAAGCGTAGGTTGCTGTTTTAAATCTAGTGGCTTCCGCTTCTTTTTACATGTATCATAGTGACCCTTAATCGACTCAGTTTTCCTTTTATATTTGATAAGAATTTTACAGTGTTTACACAAAACGAAATTTTGCTTAACTTCCTTATAGATGACATTCTGGAAAGATTCCCACCAATGTGCAGTTCTTCTGCAATCACTGCTGGCGTCCGTTAATTGAATATCTTGAGTATTTGAATCTATCAAATCATGTAGAGCCGATTTTTGCGCCATAATTGTTCTTACAGTTACTGCTAGTATTGCACGCAATAAAAATAAATGATCAAATAAATTAGGAAAGAGGACGATTTGAATTTCATGGCAGGAGCGAAGAGAGCTGAATTTCTACTCATTCATACTCTACTCCGTTTAACTCCGCCCAGTCCACGAAACGGAACTCCGTACTCCGTCCCGCTATTGTAAAAAAAGCCACTCCGTCCCATCCAAAACTCTTGCGGAGTACGAAGTCTCGCGGAGTACGGAGTCCCGTTGCTCGGCTCTACTATATACATAGAATTAATATATAACTGGACAAAAGTTCGCTTGCATGAAACAATTTGAAATTGCCGAAATGCGAATAGCTAGTGTTAACTACATACTTTTGGATTCAAAAATTAGTAATAAATTAGCTAATACTAATAGGAATTAACCATATGATTATTGTTACTTATGTGTATAGGATGTAGTACTCTAGTACTTCTAATATGCACATTATTGCGATTGCAATTGTAACTTCTTTGCTGAGATCTGAGGAGTTGCAGAGTTGCACCACTAATTGCAATACGCTTCACCTAAACCTCAACCGTGTCCCCTAACAAACTAACAACTATTACACATAGTGTAAAATGGCATGAACAAAATTGGAAATCCAAAGTTTTGTGTGGAATTAAAAAATAATTTCCATCCTTATGCTTAGTAATCAGTGAACATTGACGTACTTAGTAAACTTAGTAAGTAGTAAATGTTAAATTATCAACACCTCCCAGACTTGATCCGATCCCTACACTACTGCCTTTCCGCTAAATATTTGAGTAGGTAGGTAGCAAAATATATAAAAAATTATTTAACTAACCATGAGAAGACGTATCCGTCCCACTGAGATCTTTGTTCATAGAGTTGGAAGATCCAGGCAAAACACTTCCGCCACTACGATAGGAACCTTAAAATTGAAAATATATATTTTACATTTCCATATAATCTTGATTGAGATTGCACTGCAATTTCCGTAAGCCCAAAACTTAATTAATGTATCACAGTTATATAAAAGCCAGTTTAAGCCTGAAGCATAGCCATGTTGTTTTCAATTTCAAAGAATAGAACTCATATCGTTATTTATGGGCTTTAAGATTTACCATATTATTTATTATGTTAAACACCGAAAGTTTTGTAAAAGCAATAAATTTTGCATCGTTTGTAAACTCTACCTGTTGTATTATATTTTATATTGAACATCAATCACCGTCAAAAATACTTATTACTGCATACGGATAATTGCCCGATATCTCCATTTATATGATTATACAGGAATTACAGGATGTGTCTTATAGTATGATCGGTCTGTCTGACGAATTTAATCATTCTTTATTGCATAAGAATTTACGATTAGTATAATACTAATACAATACTAAGAATACATGCAAAGTTCCTTTTTAGTTGTTTATGAAACAAGGTAGCTTTATTGTCTTACGGGTTGAGTTGTATTGAATAGATATGTATACAAGTATATAGCAAACATGTGCACCTTCAAATTACAAACAGCTTAATTCGTGTCTATGTAAAATGTGTTAATATAAATATTCGATATGAGACATGAGATTGTTACACAAAATATTGAACATGAAATTCGCTTGTTCATTATCTACTTTAGTAATTACAGGACACAGAATTTGATGAATAAAATGTAAAATATACAAAATCTCACAATTATAATTACTTTAATTATTTAATTGTTTCAGATCAATTCATAGTACGCTCATCATTCCAAATATGTACTATGTACCGCATCACAGTCACAGTAGAGTGTATCCTGCCTACAATCCTTTAACTAAGATGCTAAGTAGCATAGATAGATAACATGTCATGTCCCTCTCAACTCAACTCCTAACCACTTCCATACCGGAACTAACATAAGTATCATAATACACTTGAATACTAAGACTAACAATAAGTAAAGCTAGGAGCTTAAAATCTGATGGTCTATGGGGTATGACAATGATTTGCTTCGTTATTTGTAGACACCATTCCGTCACGTAGAACTAGCCTCACTTTACAATTGGGATGCAAACAGCGCCAGTAAGATAAATTAGCAGACTTTCTCTCCTTGTCAATCCGAAAGATATTGCCATCAAATGCAATATTGAGACGCGTACCTGCCTTTGCCCTAACTAATTTAAAATCTGATCGTGGCTGACCCAGTAGTTTATAATTTTGCTTTCTATTTGTTACTGTGCCACTGCCATTTTCGGGCAAAAGCCCAGCTGGTGGTTCGTTGATTCCTGCTTTCCGTCTTATAACTTTTACACCCGATTTCTTCATACCAGCAGCTTCTGTATTTTTCTTCCCTCCTGGATTCCCTTTTGGTTTTGTATGGGAACCTAACAATACTAATTTACTATTATTCATCTTATGGCCACCGCCAGTATCACCATTCAATGAATACGACAATGAGCTACTAGCTGTTGACACTGAAGATCCAGCAACAACCTGGTTGACTGGATTTACAAAATGTAATGGCACAATATCAGCCGAAGTTGTTGAAATTCCAGACAAAAATCCATTATTAAAATCTTCGCCCTGTATAACCGAGTAGGTCTGCTGAGAATTTTGGACGCCTCTATGTCCGGTAGTCTCCTCACCACCACAATATTTAATGTCTCGTCCTTCTAAGGGACCAACATAAAAAATATTCAACTACAAAAATTTTAAATGTCTTAATATTTTGTCAACTAACTCCAAATGTAAGATCAGCCCTGCCTTATGGGTAAAATGGTGTACTATAGTTATGTGAAGAAGAAGAAGTTTACGTTAGTTTATTTTTTGTGATTTATGGACAATGGACTCTCCTACGAAAATGTAGAGAAAGAGAAACATATATATTTCTCTACATTATCCTATGTTTTGGCAAGGCTAGCTGAATCCACAATTCAATAATTTCTTCGCTAAGCATCTGTGAGATTCTAGCATAAGAAGTAAGAAGTAATGTCTACAGAAGAACTCTGATGATATCAACTAATTAATTTCGTTAAGACTACTGTGGAATCACATTACTTAAAATTTAAACCTAACTAAGATGCATTTTATGTGGACAACAATGCAATGACTGAAAGATTTTAATGAAAATATTGTAAGATTTTTCAGTAACTCGTTTGACTCGTTAATGCATAGTGCACAGACACACATTAGCATTCTTTATTAAATATTTAGAACACAATTGCGATTAGGCGAGCAAACATAATTATATTGCTATAAAAATATATTTTAAGTATATTGTATGAAATAAAGAGCTGCGGAGCTTTCAGTTTACATATTCTCAGATTTTGGGATAATTAGATAATTTTACAAAGGTGAAATAGTATTAATGATGAATTGATCTTGGGACGAGACAGGCACATAGGGGAGAAAATCTTCTTTTCTAGGATCTTCGCACTCACCTGCGAATTAATGAAACGAAATTTTATCAGGCTGTTCTAACTAGTACTCCAACCCTCAATAACTTTGATTCGATTATATTGAGCTGAGTACATAGAAAAAATTCCTTACTTGGACCAGCAGCTAAACTAGGGTGTCCTTTACTAATAGGAATCCTTCTTCTACCCCCAGGACAGTCAACACAGCAACAAGCCAAATAAGTTTCTATCATTTCTCTGGTTATACTTAAATATCCTCTGGAATTTACTTCCTTGATTAAACGATCTCTTCCCTTATGTCCCGTCCCAAGGTGTATAACATGGAGAATAGCATACGTCTCTTCAAGGGTCACACACAAGAACATATTTCGTGACTTTTTCCGATTCGATTCAGAGTCTTTGGTAAGACGAAATAATCGTTCACTTTGGTCATTATCGGTGTCTGAAACCGTAACTATTACATATTTGTTGGCCAATTGCTTTTCATTATGAGACACTGGCTGATATTGCTCAACTCTGGTTTGGATATCTTTGACAGTTTTCACAAAACTGATGTAACTCTCTCGTGTATAAACATCTCTACACTTCTTCCCATATATTTTTTCTAAGAAAGCATTTGTGAAGATTTTTTCTCCCTCAGCTGCATCTGACTGTGGACTTTCAGGAGAACTTAGCCTTTTTGTCATTAACAGCATAAGATGGTACGACGCCAGCTCATCATTTTCTCGATCACCTAATACAGCTAATATGAAATGAAGATTCTTATCAACTGAGATGTTTAACTATGAGTATGAATTACAAATAAGAAATCCCAACAAAATGTATTTTTCAGACATTTAGTCATTATCAATGGCACAACCGTCAGGACAGTAACTGAACAAGAACATAATTTGCAACCGAAATTCACTCTGAAGATTTCAATTGACAAAAACTGTGTTGTTAACATATATCTAGTGGCAATGGTAACTGCTTTCCTTACAGGAACATATAAAAATGCTAAAATTGTGCAAAATGCATTTTATATAAATGATAAACTAAGTATGTCTATTACACTAAAACTAAACATTCTCTAATCTAAACTTTAGTACATATCCGACGACAACTAGTGATCTTCAAAGTTCATTTCAAAGCCTGTTACTGTTAGGAGCGTGGATTCAAGCTTCTATAAGTTCGGCACCTGGTACACCTCAAGCTCTTGTAAGCTAATTTGTCACCATTAATGCTCTTCCGACGTGAATTACGATAAACTTCTTTTAGCGAAGAACCACAGACAATTCCATTTCTTATTCTCACACAAAATCTTTGTTCTTGATACGTCTCATTCACAATGGATCCTTTTTAAAATTTTTAAAATTGTTATTCCCGTTCTTAATGTCATTAATTTATAGCAGACGGTGATAAAACGATATCTAACAAAATATCTGCTCTGCTACATAATAATGTCAATTTTTTACATAAGTATTAGTATTGGAAAACGATGGGCTAAAAATGACTGAAGAAATTGGTCAGACACAACAAAAGATACTACGTCAATTACGCCATGTTTGAATATCAGCTTTCGCTAAATGCTAAAACTAACCATGAGTATTCTATTTTAATGGCCTTATAGTACAATCTATTTGTACTCTGCTTACATATTAGATAGAACGTGACGACTCGTGTCAAACTAACTTTGACAAATGTTTTAATCAATTAAGTTTTTATAAGTTTATTAGCTTGCCGTTGTCACTAAACAAAGTCGGCAAGTCGGTTTTCTATATTCACTCAGACAATTTATTGAGTGATATTGACCTATTTTATTTGTATTATGATATATATGCACATACAGCTACTTAAAAGTCATAATGATAACTCGCATGTAGAAAACCATGACCCTAATATACAATCATACAAACATCTCAACTATACTTACACAATTGCATACACCCTATCTATCTTATTTGTAAAGTTGAGTTGGTATTTACATGCAGTTAAATAGTAAGCAGTAGCAGTTTAGGCTTAAATAAAGGACCAAATGACTAGTGAGGTAGTGATAGTGACCATTGACCAAGACCGAATTGTCAAGTGCAGATTAGAATAATGCAATAGTGCATACCTAGGTATACTAAAATTTTAAATCATACAAAAACTGAGGAATTGTAGTTAATCAATTCTGTCAATTACAGTGAATTACAGAGCTATAACGTATCAACAAAAAACGGGAAACAAAACTACATTTTAAAATCAAAAACTTGAATTTTATGATTTTAATATTTCCACAAATTCAACATTAAAATCATGTAGAACAGTTTTATATGTTGAATAATTCAATAAATTGTACAAATGTATTGATAATTTGTATTTCTGCATTCCTGACCCATAATGGTCCAGACAACATTTACTAATAGGTAATAATACACAAGAAATTCGATTCATGTACAATGACATGACATTAAGTTAAATACGAATCCGATGCTAGGTACTTTTACGAAAAGGTTGCCCACCTTATTTATACACTACATCTATTTTGTACACTTGGAAAAAATCCTGCTATCATGAGAACCATAATATTACAAAATTACCTAACAAAATTCTACATTGAGGCTTCATTAGCGTGTAGCATTATTGCAATTTTGGTTAATCGTTAGCAGAAAATGGCTGGTCAAACAGAGTAAACATATCTTTTATCTTACCTAATGCACCAGTTTCCATACTTCCCAAAATATCTTGTACAGAATTATCATTATCTTCAGACATGTCGTTTTTATCATAATCGTCATCGTCCGGGATTTCATCATCTTCATATTTCACTAACGCTCCTCCAGGAAAAGTGTCAGCGGAATTAGAGTCGGAAGGAGGAATCACAACAGGATGGGGATTAATAAGACTAAGACTGGAACTATTTCCCCCAGATACACTAGTAATACTTGGACCAGACATCGACATTCCATTGCCAACTCCATGTCCGGAACCTCCTGAAATCACAGCTGATGTTTGAGAGGTAAATCCCATACTTGATGTAGATGGAGATGGTTCGTTTGCATTTTGGCTTGACATTGCATATCTCTTCCTCTTTGGAGTGGGAGGTCTAAACAAATCAGTTATTTTAGGAATATGAACCACAAAAAAATAATATATATATACATGTAACATATAACTCCAGGCTTTTACTTACCTTGGATTATTTTCAGGAGTTTCTATGGGGGAATCTAAACTAGAGGTATGTGGAACAGCAGGAGAACTGCCAGCATTTGTGCTTAGAGTGGATGAGTGTGGTCGATTCTGGGGCAAATAAAGTTGAAAAAATTAGATTCCAAATAAGTATCATGTAAGCCTATCTTTATGCATGCTCATAATATTATGGTGAAATGCAACAATATAATTACAATACTTACTGTGCTGCTCTCGTCCTTTTCATTCATATCCGTCAGTCCTTTTATTTGGAGGAGCTCAGCAGTTTGGAGGAAAAAAGGTAATCTTTCTTGTGTGACATTTACTTGACCATTGTACATAAATGTTACTACAGCCTGCAGATCCAGGTAACTAACTCCTTTCAAAATTATTACGGGATGTTTACAGGGATTTTCCTGGAATAAAAAATATTATAAAACTATATACAGAAGATCCTATCCTGCGCTCAGGTTTTTCTTGACAGCCCCTTAACCTCTATTCTATTGACACATAACAAAACGTTTTGGACAGGGGAATTTTGTCCCATCCAAGTTTCCTATTATTGGGTAGAATCGGGTGACCCCTTCACCCCTTACGTTTTGACGAGGACAGGGGAGGTGGACGAGCAACATGCGCCTTTGAGGACGATGGAGAAGGACGGTTAACACGGGCCTTTGAGCAGGAAAAGTGTGGAGGGCGAGTGACATGTCCTTGAGGAGGAAAAGTGTGGTTGGCGGGTGACATGGGCTTTTGAGAAGGAAGAGTGCGGAGGACAGGTGACATGTCTTTGAGGAGGAAGAGTGCGGTGGGGCGGTGGGAGGGCGGAGGGCCCTCGAGGAGGAAGAGTGCGATTGGAGGGCGGAGGGCCCTTGAGGAGGAAGAGGGAAGAAGACATTGACATGGGTCTTCGATAAGGATGAGGGAGGAGCTCAATACTGCTTTCTTTCTACGATAGGAGGGCTCATGTTATTATTGACTATTCATACGGGAAAGACAGTCTTAGAGGACTGGCTAACAAATACAAGTATACAATAAATCGTGAAATAATTCGCAAACTTTTTTCATTTGGAAACGCATATTTATCAATAGAGATTTTTTGAAAGTTGAGATTTTACTACTGATTGACTTACCCGGAAAGTGTCTCTAAAGTATACAGAACACGCTGAGAGTAACATTTTATGAGCCTTTATCCGCTTTCCTTCACAACTTAAAGTAACATCAGTGAGCTCGTCACCGGCTCTGAGATCATCGAAAGTAGTTGTGATGTGATGGGAATAATTATTCCACCGCAACGAAAACTGTTGAGACGCAGCCATGGTTCACGATTAAGTTATATACCGTCAGGTATGGATTAACCTGAAATTAAAAATCAATTTTAAAAATTAAAACATGTTTTCTGCAAATAACAAATGGTCCATAATTCCACCACACCGACTTTCCACACTAAATTGTCCCAGAAATATTGCCGGTAAATCAATAAAAACTAAGGCAAATAATAATATTACAAGACAACTTTGACAGATTTACACATTCAACTTGGTGTTTTAATATCGTGAAATTATGACCAAGAAATTGCAACGAAGTAAAATATTTTCGACTCGATGGCTTTCATTATAATATAATTTTACTCCTGATTAGTAATAGTTGACAGTACTTACATTTAAACCTATTTACTTATTACTGGATGTGGATCTAAAATCTCCGGCTTGATATTTCAATTTTACGTTTACGTCAGTACATTACTATACTGCGTAACATAAACACACAGCAACACAAACTTACAGAAATAACCTTAGCCAACCGACTCTTACGTCGCAGCTTTAAGCTGTGTGGCTGTAATGTAACTGTGCAGTGTAGCACACAATAGTATTAGATTAAAGATAACAAGATAACTGTTGTGCAATCAGCTTACAACAATAATTACCCAATTTGGGTTAAAGCGACAAAATAATGAAGAAATATTAAAAATCCAAAGCGACGCTTCGCTTCTTCGGGAGTGAGCAAAAATGGCGACTGTACAGAAAGATTGGGCGAGGCAAGCTAAACGAGTGAACTACTATTATTGGTCCTGGGCCAGCAGCGAGCAGGGCAATACCAGTGGGGGCGCCGGGCGTTCTTGTTAGTGGGCTTTGCTCATAATATGTACCCAACTTATAGCGATCTTGAGCGAAGAAGAAGCGAAGCGGAGCAATGTATTATGGAAGTAGAAACGCGCATTCACAAACAGCCTTGTTCCCTAACTTCAATCTAATTCTTTGCTGGCAATACTATTTTTACATTGGATGAAAGTACCTATATGTACAATATCGATGAGTTGAGATTGGAAATTTTTGCTGTCGTGTCGAGCTTATTTTTACTACACCAACCGCACCGCACCGTTTTGGGTACTTTTGTGGTACATCCGTATAACAGTGGCTGTAACAACTTAAACCGGAAGTAAAATCTTACATTACCATTTTACTGTCAAACTGTCATGAACCTACCTATACTATAAATGTTACCAATTGAACCAACATTTTGGTTTTCATGGCGCGTTTTCTACACACGTTACATACATTGCTAAAAATTACATGTAAAGGGCATTTCCATTTGCTTGTACTACACTGTACTAAAACTAGGCATTAGACTTGATCAGGAAGGAACTCAGTTCCTTAAGCCTTTTGTCACTTTTATTTCCTATCCGGGAACAGTATAGCACTGTTGGCACGTAGCTGGTGGCCGGTGACGCGATTGGCGGTGCGGTGGTAGGAGAATGGGTGTAGCAAAGTAAATGTCAACTGTGTAACAAAGCTTCTGGTTTGATGCAATTTTTGTCTGGTCGATTTGTCCTTTATTTTCTAAGTTAGAAATTTTCACTAATAGATCAATTTCACCATTCCTGTCGTGCCTTTTTAGTGAGGACAGGGCGTACTTACATGTCCGACACCGGAATGGTGTTTGACCTAAGCCGACATGCATATCAACCAGCGCACTTCTGTATATAAAGGGGAATAAATGAGCAGTTATATCTGTAACTGAGCAATGAGCGGTTCGTGTGTCGGGGAAAGCGGACCGTTTTTGAAAAGTTTCTGCCACCTCTGTATCTCGGAATATTTAGTGAGGATGGGGACCCCCAAATGCTGGTTAAAGGATATGCATGTCGTCTTCGGCCAAAACCATTCATTCCGGTGTCGGACATGGAAGTTGGAGGAACTGTTCCCAGTTCCAGTTGGAAGTAAGCCAAATTCTCGATTGGTGTCCGAATTGATATCTATTAAAAGAAAAACTTTTGCATTTAAAAGGTTACACAAAACTTTTCCAGTGGTTGGTGGTGTCATTCGTCTTCCCGTCCGTGTGTTTTTACATGAGAAACTGCAAAAATAATGAATTCCCCCCACTTGTGGGGAGAAGTCATTGTTCCCTACTAAAAAATAACACCCCCTCAATCGACTACAAATTACTTGAAACGTAAAATGCCCTTAATAATCCAGTTTTATCAAAAAATCAAACGTCCCACCCAAGGGTGACCCTTGTCAGCTAATCCGACTCAAATAGATACTCTATTTAGAGTCGGACCTCGTTCTGTATAAATAAGCTGAACGCAGACTTATGCACTATCACATAGGCGTATTGATGGGAAATTCAAATCAGGCAGAG
>JAQFYC010007310.1:0-10692 GCA_034694165.1 Tomocerus mixtus
AAAAATATTTTGCATGGGTAACTAAGGCCACATTGACCGTACCTCTATCAGTATATACTTCTATTACCTTGGGTACAACCTATCCAAAGTAAAAACAGTTGTAAATACTGTACATTAAAACTTACAATGGGGGTCAGTGTCGCAAACAAGTATTATAGACACTTTTTCTGCTGAGTATTTGTATTTCATGCTTCCTAATATCTGTATCTATAGTACATACATACTAATATAAAAACTATACTATATGTAATGTAAAACATGATGTGTGTAATGTATCCTTTTCTACAAACACATAATACAGTAGTAAAACTTATTTGGTTCGGTAGTCCGATTGGAAATAACTGGTTCTCTTGTTTATTTGCTTTCCTTTTGCTGTCAAATACACCAAAAAGCCTTACGTTGTATGAAATATTATAATATCGTGTTAATATATGTTGTGTAATACCATTTGACAACACGACGACGGCAACGGGCATTCAGAATTTCTAATTGTAACAAAGCCCTAGTACAATCCACTGCTAGACTCTTAAGGAAGTCATCCATTTTTAATTACCGCCTATACTGTGTGAAAATATTAAGTAGTGGAAGCGACTTCCTAGGACAGCTTTTCCAACTGTCCATCTGCCATTCCGGTGGGAATGGTCAGAACTGCAAGGTCTGCTCCTAGTGATTTTGATCAGATTTGTCCTACTTCGGGCTTACAGATTAAATGGCTTTTTTTTTGTTATATAGTTAATTATACATAGTTGGTAGATAAATAGGTAGTCAATGCTTTTCAAGCAACTATTCAACTTGAGTTCAACATTCAACAATGCATACAAATGGAATATCTAGTAGTCTTTCCATTTCAGAAATATTTAAATGTGGTTACCGGAAAAGACGCATTTAGGTGACCACAAATTTCTAAAAGCCGTTTAAAACTGATTGGAGAGGAATATGAAAGTGCCATTTAAGTACAGGAACTGAAAAGTGGAAAGGAAAGCGAACTTTTGGATAAGTATATATATAACTACTACTTATGTGTTCCATCGTTGCTTTCAGCTTCAGCAGAATGAGACTGAATAAAACTGAAGAGAGCTGGGCTGGGTGATCAACTTCTTTTGCTCTCTCGCTTTGCAGTTTGCAGTGTCTCCGACTTTCGAGAAGAATGAAGTTAAACAAGAGGTTCGAAGAGTCGCTGTTTGTTAGTCGTTATAGCTGATTGCACAGTCTAGTCTGAAATGGAATATGTTTCACAATTCAGACGTTTCTCATTAAATGTCTTCGTATATAATATGTCCTGTCCATTACCGAAAGGACTCTCTTAATTTTCAAAAAATTCTTACGAGTATTGGCAAATGGCTAAAATTGAGTAAATATCCTTATCTGGTACAGCTTACAAAATTGATCGCTGCAAAGCTGATGCTTTGAATAGGAAGAGGCACAATATAACTTGTAAATAAATATATAATATGTATATATTAACCATCTGCAATTTACATTTGAAATCCAATTAAGCATAAAGGTTGTATCAGTAATAAACCATTAGAAAACGGAAGTAGCCAAGTGCTTGAGCTAATAAAGCAACTGTTATTAAACTACCAGTTTTTATGATGAAAATAGTTTAAATGACACACTAGAGACATTTAGTACTGAATGTTCATTAAATATCACATTACCCAAGGCTAGGGGTAAACTGAGATTCATATTTGTATTCCTTACGTCAACAGTTTTCCAACAATGTCCAGCTTGCCATATGCTCATATTTAAGAAATAAGTAAATAACTCCGTGTGGGCATAGCCGATGTGGCACAATAACTCCTAGGCATATCTTTCTTAGAACCGAAACTATATCAACTTCTGAAAACTTAATAAATTGCCATGACCTGTTCGAAAGTTGCAGCATCCGCAGACGGACATACAGACACAGCGTTCACATAAAGTGGTTTCTCAACCACTTAATAATTGCTGTAGTCTGAATGAACCAGTACAAGCAATATCGAACATATTTTGGCTCAATTGTATAAAAATGACGCAAAATCTAAAAAATGTGTGGAATGTCTGTCTGCTGTCATAAAGACAACGGGTGCAGTACAAGTACAGGTACGGTACAGCTATCTGGTGTAGGAGTATCTCAATCAGTTAAATTCTCATTTTCCTTATACATTGTGAGAAACTACACCTTAACTACTTTAGCCGCTAATAAATAAGTAATCTGTCTACACTCTGTTGATGTTGTGTAGGTATACAATAATATAGCATTCTCTAACTAACTAGATCAGTGTCTATTACGATGTTATTCTAGCAAACGGATAACATTCTTTCTGTGCACTTGTAAAATATTGCTTATTACTTACTTAGCTTATATAGCAGTTGTTTGCGGGGAAGGAATGTGTGTAGGTGTGTTGATACGTTGACAAGTATGCCAACTATGTAGGAACACTATGTAACTATGTATTTATTGTTAAATAGCTAGTCTGAATGAATGTATAAGTAAGTGAGTATGATATGAGGATAATAAGTAACAGGGAAATTGCTAAATCAATTGGATACATGAAGATATCTGTAAGTTCTGTAAGTATGTATAGAGCTTTATCTTTAGTTATGAACGCATCAGATTGCATTCAATTTCAAGTCACGTAGCCGCTGGTTAGGCCGAACTCTATAGGAATATCTAATGCACGAACCATCGCATCATCATCCTCATCATCCATGAATGAAAATGTCAAGTCTGGAGTGTGTGCCTTCTTCAGTCTTGCCTACTCTACTGTTTTAATATTATGCATATCTGTAGAGTAGTAAGTACAATGCTGGGTGCTGCAATATATTAGGTCCGGGGTCTACGACACACCTGGTTATGGTATGCATACATGGTATGCACAATGGAGTACATATAAAATATTTAAACAACATTCTACAAAATATTTGAAAAAATTTTATACAAAAGTATTTGAACAATTTTATGAGACTTGGTTTTCATTCAAATTGGTGAATTTTTTCACTGGCCCATTTTCTTGGAATGAAATAATTTCCGAAAATTACTAAAATTCGGCCGTTGTTTCAGTTATTTAAGGAGCTTGTCTCCTTTATGGTTTTGTTGTCTCTCTCTGTCAGTCTGTCCGTCAGTCTGGTCGCGGTATAACCCCAAAACGGATTGAGATATCGAAACCATTGAAAAATGGGGTCAATCGGTCGAAGGGTTGCTGACTTAGGTCAATTTAAAACATTCTTCAATTAACACGTAAAGCATACCCCATTTATATGAATGGTGTGTCTGTCTGTCCGTCTGTCAATGATTATCAATGCTAACCACAATGCTTACCAATAATGATCACAATGATTTTCACTATTGACGAGCTTCTTTACTACAACGTTTACCACGGTTTATTGCTTATAAGTCAGCTATCCACTATTGCTATTGCCCGCCATTACATCCCAAAACTAGCGTTTAAGTGGTAAATGCTCATTTATATGCTGCTTACCTCATGATATCAAATCAAAATGCATTTGCATTGGAAATGACACATTTTGAGATCAGAGCTTTGGAATTTCATTCATAAGTGGACTTCAATTTTGCTGATTAAGGAATAAATGCAGTCGCTCTCATGCATTTCACATCAACATAGCTGAGTGTTGAGGTAATATGATTTTTCGCAGACTTTACAAAGACACCAGCAAATTGCAATTCCACACTTATTTATTCAATTGCCAAAAAACCATATCGATATTTCTAGAAGATGTACTTACCAATATGTATAGTATAAGTATTTTCTTTGAATAATAGCCAAGTCGTACCCCTAAATCAATCAAGGAATGCATATGCACCTGAAAAATCTGAAAAAAAACCATCACTGCATTGTATTTTGTATTATGTGTATATTTTAATAAACATCCTACACAGTTTAGTTTTGATGGGTTGGTTGTTGTAGTGTAGCCGGAACTAGAGTTTAGTATAGGTTTGGGTAAATAGTTTACAAGCTTTATATTGTGCAACATATTTGCTAGTTAACCTAGGTAAGTTTCATATTATATTTATTTATTTTTCCACAATATGCAGTACTTATAAGAAATAGACAAGTATTGCACGCCCACTTAACATTAGCCAAAGCCATACATAACTTTGTTTAGAAAAAGGCTTAATTTTGTAAAATTCCTACCTAACTACCTACAGATAGTACCTACTTATAAATGTATAGTGGTAGTGGTACATAATATACTACATATATATAGATATCAAATATCTTTAAGGATGAGTACAGTAAAAGATGAAATTGTAAAACCAGATAGATAGACGGACAGACTGACAGACTTTTACTTGAGAATGAAATGGAGTACGACACGAGCAGCTATTTAACTAGTACACGAACGAAGCCCATAAGTAAATACATCAGATTCCTCAGTCAGTTAGAAACAAATGAATTGAATGCCAAAGAAATTCTTCGCAATCTTTGCTTTGGATGGCCTGTTATTAAGCACCTTACTAAAATGTAGTTTGCACAAATTATGTAACCATAATAGTAAGGCTATGTATCTATGTAAGATGCTGGTGGGTAATAGACAACTCTTAGTTAGGATATATATGGATGGATGTGGGAATCTTATTAGAGTGATAGTTTTGCAGATAAGCAGATATAGTATTTGTCAAAGGCAAAAAGGGTTTTCAGGCAGCAGTACCTTTGGCCTAACTTTAAATACATTTATCCTACACAGACGAATCTCCGTAAGATATCTATTCATGAAAATTAAATAGCTAATAATATAATATGCTTTAGGTAGGTGCACTTATATTTGTAAGTGCCAAAATAATATCGTGGCAGTATCTGACCAAAAATATCCGATTGTAGCAAACGCTATGACAAAATGGAGAATAATTTCAAGCTACCTACGTAGCAATTCCAAGAATGTTTCAAAATATAATTCTCCGGGTGTAATTAATAGCAAATTACTACTTTAGTTTATAATTTTGTACATTTTCCATTTTGAAGCCCTTGATACATATAAAAAGCAATTACTTGTAATTAAAGATATATTAGATACCTATATCTCTAAAATAATTGGTTATCCTGTCTAGGACATATTTTAATATGTACTTATATTTGCGTAAGTAGTTGATAGTGGGATTAGGATGGCTAGTATACTGTTGTCACTAGTACTATATGTGTAATATTTGTATACTTAGCCCTAGTATAAGTTATTTATTTAGTAATAATAAAATTATGTGTGGTTGAGGATGCATTGTTGTTTTCCGTAGGAGGTAACTGTTGGCTCGACATGAACCCAAACGGACTGTGCTCGAATCTTGTGCAGACAGGCGCCACGAAGGAAGAATGTTGTAGTAGTGGCCCTTTTGCCAATTCCGTTTCTGTCGCTTGGAGTGGAGACGATGGAGACAAACTGGATTCCGGCTCTGTCTTCAAAATGATGCTCGTAGGCGGCTTGCCTTGTAAAAGATGCAAAGGTAAACCAATGAATCTTGATAAATAGTTTACTTACGTTTATTCGTACACACTCACTACAAAGTACTAAGTATATACACAGAGGACAACATTAACTCACTCACCTATCTAATTACCGTAATAATATCACATACTCATACAGACCACAACAAAATACCATCTTCCCTGTGCAATTTACTAACAATTTTATTGTTATTGCTTCAGTAGTGGTGTCCTAGTAATTGTTTCGTTAGTATGTAAGTAGGCAGTTGCTGGTATACATATTACATATAAGCATACCTAAAGGTTATTCTATCTGTACACATGATAGTATAATCAATGCCTTTACTTATTCACATATGGATATACAGAGTACACTCGCTCTATAAATAAAGATATCCTATTATTTTACATTTTTAGAATGACTTTGCTAATACGGAATGTGTGCATTTGTGTTATGCATGTCCACCTACATATTTTGATGCTCTTTGAATAACACATACGTATGTATATAAGTGGAGACAGCTACAACGATTATATTTGCCAACAAATTCTTCAGAATAATCTTAAAATAACTCTTCTTCTGCTTTTGCTATTATTGAAATCTGAACTATCTAATTGTAGGTTTACTTATAAGGGCTATTTTTAGGTTAATGAGACATTTACATCTTGTAGGACCGGTAATATAGAAAATGCTTCTAAATGAAAGACAAGCATGCTTGCAATGCATGTGCATACAAAAATGTCGTTGAATGGACCATGGTTTACGTAAAGAGACGTAAAGACGCTATTTATTTGTAATTTTCCAGAAACGTGTGACGGAGTGACTTGTCCAGAGAATCAGAAGTGTGCCATCCGACATGGTTCACCAAAGTGCGTGTGCTCCCCGAACTGCTCTTCCTTTCGATCTCAGCACGGACTGCAGCAACAACACATTCGAGGACCTGTCTGTGGTTCCGATGGGCGTAAGTGAAGTTTAACACTTAGAGGGTATATCATTGATAGTTATGGATTGGTTTAGGATACGGGATAGCATTTAATTGATGTTGTGGTATTGTAGTCCAGAAAAGCATATTATTATTGTAGTAATAATTGTACATAAGATGTAAATGAATTTGAATTGATAAATGTGTCTTTTAGGGACCTATAAATCCACGTGTCGGCTGCTGAAGAGGGCTTGTCGTCGCAAGATCACACTCACCATCTCCTACTACGGCCAGTGCAAAAGTAAGTCTTTTTCAGTTAGCAAATTCTATTCTAGCTGGTTCTGCCAGTTTTATGCGGTATACCAGGCCAGGCCAGGCCAGCAGGACACCCTTCCAAATAGTTATCTAATCTAATCTACGCAATATTAAATACATATTAAATAACTATTACTTAACTATTTATATAATGCATTTGCATTTACTAACTCCAGTTTTAATATGCAGTTTATGTTTTATAAAAGAAATACATTTAATAAATATACTTCCCTACATTTTTACAGACAGTTTGCAAAATTCGCATGCACATCGCTAGCAACACGATGCTTGAGATGATGTACATGTAAAATGTAAAAATATCTGCATACTATGTTTCCATTACATCTTAAATAAGCCTTTTAGACAGTTTAGATTGAATGAGACTGGCCTCTGGAGTTATAGGGGCTTATGGACTGCCCCTGCAGCAGAATATAGAAGTTTTGATAATTAATATAATCCACTTGATTTGAGATGGCAGGGTAGAAGTAGGAATAGGAGGGAACAGCAACAATGTATAAGATAACATGCTTAATGGCTTGTTTACAAAGAGCAGGAGCAGACAGTCTAATATTCGTACTTATATTTGTAGGGAGCTTTGTAATTTCCTTCATGAAGTCTGAAAATATTTTTCTGTCTGTCTGACTGTCTGGCTTGACTAGTTGCACGATATGTATTAATATGATGTACACTCAGATCACACCACACCATGCCATGCCATGCCACGCAGCAACAATCAGACAGACTGACTTGAGTGTGTGAAGTCATTCCAGGGTTATTCGATCGGAAAATAATTAATAGCTCTCTAGAATCGAGTTTTTGCACAATTTTACTTATTAGGTAGGTACAGATAGTGTTGGTATTTACTTACATAATCTCATGCAAAGCCATTCTCCGCATTAGACTTACACTTACAAAGAGATCTGGACTAAACCCACTTACTATCTACTAGATACTGATATTAACCATTTACAGACAAAACAAATCACAAATATTTATAGGGAAAAAATTCTAAGGAATTCTTAGCAACTGGTAATTATTAGGTACATAGTTACATAAACTCATCAATCAGTTAAACCTTCATCGTTGCGTGTGCGTATGCTTTAGAATTACTTTACATCTAAAATCTAATTCACATGAAAGGAATTTCGCATTGAAAGATTATTGGCAAACTGCGTGAGGTATGTTTCATCTATGAAGCGTAAGCATTGGTACCTACAACAGATATTGCTGTAGTTGGAGTTGGAGTCGTATGAGTACATAGGTATAATCAACTTACGTATATACACAACACAAAACGCAATATCACTTAACTCATAAAATATATAAGCTATTTAATAATACAGTGGAAAGTCACAGCTAGGTAGTTACAATGAATTTCAACCATGTACACCTGCATTGGAAAATTGGCACTGGGCATAGAATACAATGCCAACTTTAATTACAGCCCGGTTTGTGCATACATACAGTTTAGTGGTTAATATAATAATCATATCATGTAATGCACCTGGGAATTTTTTAAAATTTGCTCTGTTACTATATGGTAATAGTAGGACCAACAATAGTTTACTCATCTTTGTGATATTTACTAACTTAAAAAGTACTTAAGGTATGTCAAACTCGACTCAAATGTAGTTACTCCTACTCGGTACGTACAGATAGCTTCGAGTGCGCGGAAATTCTCGGTTCTAGCTTTCGAAATCGAATATGACGAGTCAACGTAAATATTTTCTAGCCTGGGACTCCTGTAGGGAGTTTTCTACGTAAAGTATAGAAAACATGCATTTTTTGCCTATCCAATAGCAGTCTCGCAATAGGAAAATATCGCTGTATGGAACAGAAAACGACACCACAAAATATCGACATTTCAATATCTCAAGCGAAACGTTATCCCTTTTTTGTATATTAGGCGTGAATTGTACATATAGTTGAAAAACAAGGAAATCCTTATTTCTATATTGGCTATTGATCGGTTTAAATAGTAAAATGATTTGTCGTTTTCGGGATGAATACTAAATCTAAACTCTTACTATGACTCAGAGCTCGTTACAGTAGTTTTAATTCTAATTGAGTTTCAGACAGTTTTTTGTTGACTGCGGTATGCATAAAAAGTTGTTAATCGTCGCAAGTTGCAATGAGTAAATTGTTAAGTAAGGTTAGGTACTTAGGTAGTGTACAGGAATAAGGCGTGTCTAATGCGTAATGGTATAATATGGAATCACTAATAATTCAGGTTTCTATTTTTCTATTGTCAGTATCGTGTTCTAAACTCAACTGTACTTCAACGAAACGCTGTCTGATGGATCAGAACATGATCCCTCACTGCGTGAACTGTCCCCAGAGAAAATGTAGTGGAGGACTGGCGGGTAAGAATTCCATTAAGAGCGTCTGTGGTGTGGACGGACTGACCTATCCATCTGATTGCCACTTACGACAAGCTGCCTGTCACAACGGGAAGGCCATTCAAATCGCCTACAAAGGCAACTGCAAAAGTAAGTTTAATTACAAATTAAAAGAATCACCCTTTCTAAGTAATTCCGTTACGTAATCTTCTCAGAATTTCACAAGATATACTAAGGTACCTATTAAGTAAGTAGTTGTGCCTTAACGTTTTGCGTACAGCGTACTTACTATAATTACTTTGCACACCTGAACGTCAGCTACAGTCTATGAATTATGTCCATATCCCTCATACCTATTTTGATAGGTATTAATTTAACTTAAGTACCTACGTAAGATCTTTCATTGTCTGATAATTTTAACTTACACTCGTGGAAATTGCATTTAGTTTCATATTCACAATATTTGTAATGCAAGGAGAAAATTGTTGCCACCAAACGATAACGAATGACATTCCAAACACATTATAGTTCATGAGTAAGGATTGTTGTCTGCTAAAATACAGGACGTCCCATTGCTTTGGATGCATTATGGAAAAACATGGAGAAAGAAATACATTTAGACGCTTAGTTTGTTTAAAACAAGTCGAAATCATGGAATGGCCTTCGAGGATGTATCATGAAAGAATAAGCCTGAACGTTTATAAAATCTTTACAGGTACGTACCAAGTAAAAGCTGTGTGTAGTGAGGTGAAAGAACTTTCTCCATGTATTTCCATAATGCAATGGGACATACTTACTGTAAATAGAATGTATAATTAACTTTAATACGGCGAAAGTAAATAAGTATATTTGTTTACTTTCTAATATTACGGAAAATGTTTAGGTATGTCGTATGCCTTCTTCAGTTTACCTTTTTTGTGTTGTACTTTTTTTGTTACTATTTTTGTTTTGACAACCTGTATTTCTTTAAACTTAAGGACTGGTGTATGGGTAGCAAACTGCGTGCGTCAAAATAGAGAGCGTTGATTGGTGGAGGAACGAGTTTTCCTTTCTCCTTCTTTTTCTGCATGTAATTCAGGTGGCAGGGGAAATTTTTTTCTTCAGGATAGGATATAGAAGTAATTTCTGCTCATCATAGAGAGTTGTTTGGAAAGAGCACAAAATTCTAAAGGGCTCATGCAGGCGAAAAAAGCCAAAAAAGGTTGAACGGTTCGGAAGTGCCAACGTCAGTGAACAGACGGACAGACGTAGTATTCTTATATAGTGGTTTGTCAACCATATAATAAAATCAACTGATGTAGGTCCTAAATGGGTTATAATATAGTCTATAAGCTGAAGCTATAGGTCCTTAAAATAGATAAAACCGTATTGACTTTTGTAGCTATTTCTTTGGTTTTTTAGGGACTAAGCTCTTTCAACTCTTTCAACCTGTGTCATATGGTTAAATTTTAGCTGGCTCAATATATAAGCCATCGTGGTGTTAGGAATTTCTTCATTCCACTATTATTGTTACACGATCTGTACTTGAGACACATCAGGCAGTGTAACTGCAGTAGTCTGTTGTCTGCTAGTTGTGTCGTAGTAATAGCGTAATAGTAATGTAAATGAAAATTGCCTACGAGGACTCGATGGGTAGCACGGATAGGAGAACGGGTCACCAGTACAAGTTAGACAAAAATGGGTCACATATTCTGAAAG
>JAQFYC010007311.1:0-10690 GCA_034694165.1 Tomocerus mixtus
GGCATTATAAAAATGTTTTGAAGGTACATAACTTTTGGTTTGTGAAATCTTGAGTTTATTTTTATTTTAGGCCATTTTTTCATAAAAATCTTGGAGTGAATGCTTCAATGGTTACTTCTACCTCATTGTCCTACTTATGTTACACTTTTATTGTAAAGTTAGTTTGAATTGCTCCCAATCCCATCGTACTCCTTTAGGTTTTTGTAGCGTTGCGTTGTTGGATTTTTGGCACGAGAAGCACAATAGGTGTCAGTGTGCAAGATTTCTATATGCATTAGTAGCCATCCTTTCTTTCTAAAACCGGGTCAGTTATCTTTCCACTCAACCTTTCCCGTTCACGCGAGTTAGTTTCTTCTTCGTGTACCATAGCTAAAGTAGGCTACATGGCCATTTCCTTGACTATATAATAATTGGAATCCCTTCCTTTTTTACCAAACCAGAGTACATTGAGGAATCTTAATAGCAGTTTCGGTCAACCATTCCAGGCTAGCGTTTATTAAAATATATGGCAAAGGCTAGTAAAAACAACCTAATACCAAACATATTGCTGAAAGTACTTACGTACCTAATAGTAGTACCTATTTACTGCAAATAATAATTTATTAATACTAATACATATACTTTCCTTACTTTTTAGTGTGTTTGTTCCAAGTTTCTAGATTGCAATACGACAGGAATCTGATTACATAATTCCTATTTGTATCTGTATGCATCTGAAATTGTATAAGTATAATGTGAGAAAGCGAATAAAGTCCCAAGTACTCTGTATTTTTAATAATTTCCACTATTCGTAGCCTAAACGGTTGGTAATAGTTGCTCAACTTGAGCCGGGCTAGAAAATAAACAATAAGTGCAGAAATGTCAATTGAGAAGAAATGTTTGCACTCCTTCAATAAGGTACGTACATAATAAATGCTGTACATTACTTACCAAGAATACCAACGGAGCTACAGTTGCTACAGCACAGTATTTCAAAATTTCAATTGAAAGGTTTCCTCGAAAGAGTTTCCAAGATTCTCCATGCAGTTTATAGTATTTGTTTATGGTTCATAGTAACCTGGCTGTTCCTTGTGTTTAGGTAGTACAAATACGGTAGACATAGTCGTGTTGAGTTGAATCGTCTCCAGTTGAGCTGATGTGATGTGAGTTACCTTTTCAGTTGAAACTATTTTAGGAAAAGGAAGGATAGAATAGTGAAGTTAAAGTATTGTCAAATTGAACTGGAACAAGTCAATAAAGCTATGAGCACCTATCTATCCTTCCTTTCCTACCTTTGCCTGGAAATTCAGTTGAATATTGAAGGGAGAAAGCACAGCTAAGCTGGTTGGTTGTCTTGTCTCCATGGGAAATTGACTGCTCTCAAATGACGGTGTTTACACTGGAGATTGTCACAGGACGTGTGCTACATCATGAAAAGCGTAAAGATTGAGAGAGGGAGAAACTATGTGCTATCAGCATATATAGACAGATATCTAGTGCAAGTAATGCAAACATCTCAAGTCAAAGTCAGTGGAGCCGCGGGGAGAATAACCACTTCAATCAAGTATTGTCGCTCCCAGCCAAACTGTTTCTTCTACAAAAATTAGATTTTTGCTTACTTCCTTTAGCCTTTGAAATACCTACTTATAATGCTTAGTACAAGGGAAGCCCCTCACATGCGGATTGGCCCCAATAATGTGATCATCATTTTCTAGTGAATAATAATTTTGCTTACTGTTATCAATAGGTGAAAGTTCATCAATTGTTTAAAATTCTTCCCTTATTCAAATTTTTATAGGCCTGCGGGTGCATACGTTTAAGTACCCTAGGGGAAATGGACATTTTTGAACCTTTGAGGGTCCATTTCCCACGAAGGTATCACTTGTGCAGAAAAATTAATGCAGTCCTGAAATCAGGGTGTCCAAACGACTTTTTGAGAGATAATCACATTATTGAGGGCGACTCGCATGTGAAGAACCTCCCTTGTTAGTTTATAACATACATTGTATTCTACATAATGTAAAAGGAAGAATAGTGTAGCCTTAACAAAATATCCTCGGTACTTTCACTTGCACTTTACGTTGGTGTGTAATAAGAAAGTGGGTTCTCTTGGTTTTGGTTTAACGTGGCGTGACCCAACCCTCAGCAAACCACACTACTAAACTAAAATGAAGACGCTTCTTTCAGTTGACAATAGTGTAGAAGGAAAGAAGATTTTATTCTTTGCTTAGCTACATACTGTGGTTTAGTTGCGAATTTTAGCTTTACGAATGATGGGGAGCTTAGTTTGAGCCACTTTATTCCTGTACAGCAACTTTATTTAGGTTTTCTTCCTTCTTTCTCCGTTTCTAACATATTAGACTTTATCTCTTAAGTTCATAGTTCACCCTTACTTAGCCAAGTTAAGCTAAGCCAACTAACCAACATAACAGTATACTAATATTAGCACCTAAATATATAGACATACTAGTATATAGGAGAAAGTATCTCTTTACGTGATCTTTATTACTTAGGAGATCTATATTTGTATAAGTAATATGGAATGCGGGTAAGTGTAAGTGGGGAAAACATGTAGAGGAACTATTGGCATCTAATGTAATGTAAGTGCATTCTCTCTTGAGTCTCTTGTCTCGGTTTGAGTGAGTTAGTGGATATCTTCATGTCCTGTTATGTTGAGCTATTTCCCCTTTCCGTGGATATCACAAGCTGAAGCATATTGAAAAGCCTGTGGTATAGTCGTAGACGATGGCAGACAGTTATAAAGAGAATATGTTAGGAGAATCTAATGCTCTAATGTTGTATCTCTCCAGTGTCGTAACACAGTCGTCCTCGTAGTGTGGGAAAAGGTCAAAGTAGGTCACAGAATAAAAAGACCCAAGAGACACACTCCTTAACTTGTCCCATTGGCCTCGCTTTCTATACAATCTAGTAAAAGTAAGTAGGTAAAGTATGTTCTGTATGTTGTACTGATATTGCAGCCGTACACTCATGTATCGCTGGTGCATTCCCATATGTATTAACCATTCTAACTTTAATCCATTGTATCATGAAGCTTTACTTATTAGTACTTGGATTTTGTTGAAGTTGGTATAGAGAGAACAAATTCTGCTCTCGTTTCTTCTTTCTTATGTACTTATATGTATGTAGTATGTATCTGCTGAGATTGAGTGCTCCAAAACTTCAAGACACGAAACACGATTTTAGTTTTGTGAGAATTAGCATAAAACTTTTGCTAAATGACAATACAAATTGCAGTGCTTTGGTGAAGCATTCTAATTAGAGCCTAAAAGCATCTTGTCAAAACATTTAATACGTAGCTTTTCCATTTGCGCGTGCTACAATTTATAACTTTTGCTATAATTTTGACTGTTGTGCGCCTACCAAACCCTGCCTTGAGTAAATTCAAGTAAATAAATGAACGAGAGGTGTCTATTATTTTATGACCAATTCTTAACTCCTGACACAAGATTACATAATATCTGAAAGGAAAGAGATGCGTACTAATTATAATTGAACAGTTTAAATATTTGTTTATCGTTAATATTAATATGTAATCAGTTTAGTCAGCAATAAGAATAAAAATGTATAGTAGCATATTTATATAAAGATTAATATGAGGTTACGTATAATAATAGTCAGCATCATGTAATACATGAGACAAATGCAAATGTGGCTGATGAAAGAGCGTTTTTACACGCTCCGTCCGTTTCTTACGTTTGTACGCTAAAGATAGATTTTATAATTTGGTTTATGACAAAATAACAGGAAAGAATCTGTCATGTCGACTCCATATTTTATGTAGGTACCTTCTTTTACGTGGAGCGCAGGAAAACATTGACCTGTAATAGGAAAGCATTAACTCATTGATACAATACAAAACTATTACCTATCGGTAAATCTAAGATACTATTTCCGTACAACAACATTGAAGTGCTAAGTGACTCACTCAACTCACGCCACACAACATACACCCTGCGCGAAAAGATTCATGGTCATGGCTCTGTCTCAATTTCTGAACATGACATGTACTAATGATTGTCAAATTGATTGGGTTTATTCTACGCATTTCTAGTTTAATGTAGCTACACTAAGCACACAAATATATCAAATACCTTCCGATTTCGGTGCATAAAGGCAAATATTAGTACATATAGTGAGGCTTTATGGTTTAGTGTCGTACCTTTTTATGGAATTCATGTATAAGAATGCATGTTTTTGTTCTGTCATTTTATTTGGTTCATAGTTACTTTTATGATGCTATGAGTAGATATGCACGTATTTAATATGTAATGGTTCTGTATGTTAGTCGACAACAGGCTGTTAATATTGTAAATAAAAATAACACCCCTGCCTGTCTGCTTGGAAACAAACTAATGTTGTCAAGTCGTGCACAAAAATAGGTAAATATGCATATTATACTACCTACTCGTATTATTTTCCATTGATATTGATACATATCTGTGCAAAGAGTCACTCCTATAAAATGAAAATTATACATACTATAACTATGCTGCTGCACTACGTTTATAAAAGGTGTAAGGTTCCTTCTAACGGGATTGACGAGTACAGTTTGTAGAGGTGATCGGGAAAAAGGGTTTAAATTACAAAAGGCCATGAGTTCATGGAGTGATTCCAACGTATGAGATGTATGCTTACTTTTAACTAACAGAAAATACTTAAGTCGTAAATAATATAAAATAGGTAGACACTATAGGCACGTGAAGCGTTATTAGGTTACATCTGCCTGCTATTTTAAAATTATTGCTGCAATAAATAAAATAATTTGTATGTTGCATGCGTCACTAGCAGCTATTCTTGAGTAATCTACTGTTTAATGTGTTAAATATTTTAAATAATAGAACGAAAGTTGGAGACGAAAAGACGTTAAAAATCTATTTGTGAAAAGAAAAAATATCTTCACCACTGTGTTGTTATTAGTAAATTGTAAATCAACGAAATCAAAAAAGTTGATTTGTGCAAACTGAGTAAGTTCAATTTATGACCTTAGAAAGGTGCAGGAAATCACAAATCCTTATGTATTTATGTAGCATGTCGATAAAATGTATTTAGAGTCAAACTCCTTGAAATTGAAACTTCTTGAAATTCTACGTCTCGTTTACTTTCGTTTCAATATTCAGCACTGAATGTATGTAGTTAGTGGAAATCCCCTGTCTAAGAATGTATTTCTCTGCTATACGATTGAACTACTAATAGGGAGGGACTTATGTGTGACAACTTACTTTACTTGACATAAACAGGCACTTGTAGGGTTTTAGGGAGTTCTGTTATTTAGCGGTTCATGAACTCAGAAGAGTCCTGTGATTTGTTTAAGCTTGGCTTAGCATTAGGTTGTCTGGTTGCATTCAGCTAACGTCCGTATTATCAGTACAGTGTGCATAATAGTGTCAACTCCTTCTGTATTTGTATTTGTTTCAGATAAGAGTTTATAGGTACATAGTAATAATATTTCTCACTGTTCTTGCAAGTTTTTTTAGAAATGGAGTAATGGTATCATGTACATGTTGAATTTTTATGGCCAGGCATTCAAGAATTAATATCCAGCAGTAATAATAGTGTATTTATCACATGAAAAGTACATATATGTACAATTTAGCGAGTTGAAGTTACAAATACTCCAACTGTCTGTAGCTTAAATATTTTCCAAGATATGTTCGTATGTTCATCACGAATATAGTAAAGTTTTGTATTTGATAAGGAATATTTAAATTGTGTAGTTTTACCCAGTGCAGTGTACCATATGAAATAGTGGCTTGTAACCATAATCATTACGGTCATTTCATATAGCGGTAGAAATTTGGAAGAGGAAGCAATATATAGAAACATAGAAACAGCCACAGTTCTAGACTGTTGTACTTTATACTCTTCTTTTAGTAACAGTGTTTCCAGTTGTGAAATGTCGTTTGGATTTCCAGCATTTCCACATGGTTATATCTTATCCAGCAAAATCTCATCTTATCGTATCATCTAGTAAACTTGGAAACTAGTTCAAGTTAATAAATGCGTACACGTTGTTGAACGATATTATTATTATTAGGAAAGTTCAACATTAAAGAAAGTGTCTCTTGTTCATTTCATGACAGTGTAACTTGTGTAACTGATACGCAAGTGGTGCCTTTGAAATTAAATCCACTGCTTCTACAAACAGTGAAATGTTGTTGAAGTAAATGAAGTAAATACACAACTACGTACGATTTATATAACTGTGTCTATTCTTTACAACAAAGTTTTGGCTCCTCTACAAAATTGGATTCCGCGTTTTCCGCATGAGCCCAAAGTTGTGAAAGGACGTGTTTTATTATTTTGTCCTGCAATTTGCATGTATATTAAATCCTATCCAACGACGAACCTCTGTAATTATAAATACTTGTAGACTTTGCCCAGTAACTGATACGTAATGTGGGGAGATCCTCACA
This sequence comes from Tomocerus mixtus, assembly GCA_034694165.1. Classification (NCBI taxonomy): domain Eukaryota; kingdom Metazoa; phylum Arthropoda; class Collembola; order Entomobryomorpha; family Tomoceridae; genus Tomocerus; species Tomocerus mixtus. Next base: position 6,414 of record JAQFYC010007311.1, read on the forward strand.
TATTATATTTACGGAATCAGGTATGTGTATTTCTTCCGGCAAATACATATACTTTAATGATAGGCTTACTGTAAAATGTAAATCGAAGGTAAATAACTGATAAATGTCAAAACAGATAGAGAAATGCTAGCAGCAGTTGATAGCGTTAAACATGACACATTTGCAAATAGGAGATGTTTTCACAACTGATCCTATAAATAAAAGTGTTATTTTGTTTACCTACATTTGCAGTTTGCTGCTCTATTGCTATTCTCGTCTCGAATTTGAAAAACACTGTCAAAAATTTAAAAGTGTAAGTAATGTATGTATGTACTTATGTATGTAGGTTGCAGGAAGGTGTCTGTATCACATACATTATTTTAATATATTCATTATGCAAGAGGTTCGTTGATATAATAATATTATGGCTAGAATCTCTTTCTCGAATTTGGAGTAATGTATTTGCATTGTAGCACAAATAGTAGTGTTTTATACCGTATCAACTAGTTCATCCATATTATATGCTGTATACATGTACATATCTACTTTATGTGGGTTGGAGAAGTTGCACTCACTATAAACGATACAAAACTATAGCGCACATGTTACACACCTAATAAAGGAGGAAATCTTTCTAGTTTGGTTTTCTTATCGCATGTCCTGCGAATGTTAGCTTATGCCTCTCTTAAGTTATACGATGTTGTATAAAGTGAAGAAAAGAGAGAAATTTTACTATTCTGCAGTCTGCCTGCTCTACTTCCTGGTGTAACTTTACATGCATAGTCAAGCAGTTTAGTTGCTCTTGATAAAATTTTAGCGTCAGAATAAGGGAATATGTTTTATTATGTACATGTATTATACGATGTAATAAGCATTGGCTTACTCCTTTCACTTCTTATGAATACAGATACAAAGATAGGCTTCTTCGCTCCTTTTTTATTGCTCAAGTGCGGCTTGTAGCAATTTGTGAAACTTCCTCCGGATTTTCCACTCGTTACTTATGTGCAATATTTTATAGCGACAACCTCATATTATTATATTATTTTTAGCCACGTTCTGTTATGTTACGCTATGTCTTTCATCCAGATCCACATCCAGATCCAGCTCCCGCAACAAGCTTTATGTCTAATATTATCTAACATAACAACCTATATCAAGTACCAAATTACCTATATTCTTACATTTAACACGTGTGTAATGACGGTAGATAGTGTATGTAATACAGGTTCCATTACTGCCGTAAGAGTACCTTGAAGGTCATTAGGTCTCAAGGATTATGTCTTTTCACAGAAAGTAATTAAGGTAGGGATTATTTGGCTCAAGTTATTGCATGTGCTTTCTCTTATACATAGTACAGTAGTACGATTAGACTTTTTTCTTCTTTATGTGAAATAAAATTTTCTTGGAGGATATGATAAATTGCATGTGCACGTCAATACTTCTGGATGTTAGGTAAATAATAAATACTACCCAACAAGACAGGATAAAAGGACATAAAAGAGAAAAAACTGGCGACAGCGTGGAAAAGTTGTGTTGTCTGCTAGCTGTTCATCTCGTAGACTTGTATAAAAATGAAATTCGTAATATGTCAAACTTTTCTTTAGAAAAAGTGATTTCGGTTGAAATGTGTTGAAATGGGATGGTTTGGTGGTGTGTCTATGTGTCCTCAAGGCCTTGTCTTGCCAAGAAATAGTACATGCACACTGGTAAATACCAATCTGTATGTAGGTAATGTAATGTGGATGTAAGTTCCTCTGTAGCTTTATTCATGCCATTGGTAGAGTAGATAGAGTTGAATTGGTGAGAGAATCTGTCAGATGTGGCTTGGTTATGTTACGTTGAGTTACATTACATTTTACTTCCAGACTTGTCTGACATCCAAGTGTGTACTGTATTTGTAATCTAATGGTGTCTTATAAATTGTGCGTGGATTGTATTGTATTTCTGCATTATGTATTGTATGCTTGCATAATGTACCTATACTACAGATATCAGTAGATGTTACTTACAACTTGCGTAAGGGAACATAGGCGAGGCCAGTTACTTTCTATACATTATAGGGAGGTAGCGAGGTAGGTATCTGTATTCTTGTTCTGTTCTGCATTTTAGTTGAAGTACTTACTATTATATTGGTTAGAATGAAAAGGATATAATATTTTACTATATAGGTACCTATATTGGCTTCTGAAAGTATGTAAGCATTAGGTAATACGTAAGTAAAGATGAATTCGAGAGTACTCAAGAGAGAAGAATAGGTTATAGGCGAAGTGAGACGGGAATTTGGTAGCACCAGACCAGACCAGAAGTAAGTAAGTATGCTGAGAAGGGATGGAGTAGAAGCTAAGGCACTCAAGTCAAGTCAAAAGAGACTTATAGGCATAAGGAAGGATGAAAAGTGAAGTGATTGGTTGCAGTACTAGAACCCAATCGGATTTGTCAATTGCAGATGCGGCAGAAGCAGCGAGACATGTCACAGTCTTTTGAGGAGACTCGGCCTCTTTCTGATGGCTCAGCATATGACAACGGATCCACTATTGTCACCATGAGAGACAAACACAGAGTTCAGGTACGCTACGCTATTCTTTATCAATATAATGTAATAATACAAAACTCACACAACAGAACAGTCGTACATAAAACAGACAACCATTTCCCGTCTTCCTCTCTTCTTTCTTGTTGTACTATTCACAATTCCTACATTTTAAGAGCCCTGCATGACTTGAGTGAGAGATAGAGTGACAGGCAAACGAAATGTCTCCACGATATCACAAGATATGTAATAAGATGCCAAATATGAGCTTAGTTGTTGCACAATGACAGAGTGCTACTCTATACTAGTAGTGTATAAAGGATATTGCTAAAATAGAAATTCGTCATTCCTTCCATATTTTATTGCCAAAACGACAGAAATACAATCAGACAACCTTTTGTACAGTTATTTACAATGCATAGTGCAAGTACAAAGTAAGAATGTAGCTTGAGCATTGATAAAGTTCAATAGTTCAATAAAACATTGTGTGCTAGTGATATAGAAATCAGTTGGTGAGCTGGAACTGGTTCTGGTTCTGGTTCGGATGGTGCTACTCTTTTCTTTCTGCATTTTCTCAATCCTTCTTACCTATCTAGTAATATTATGTACTAATAGATCTTCTCATCGAAACGGAATAGAAAGAATAGAGGAACTCAAGTGCGAGGAAATGTGTAAGCTCTGTTTAAAAGGAAATCTCAGGTTTGGAAATCCAATATATTTACTACAGAGTTAGATCTGCACACTTAATGCGTATACCTACCTTATTATATTTGCCATACACATATAAGGAAGTACGTTTTCCCCTTATGGCTTTCTATTACAGTATATCCTCCTAGTGATATAAGGGATGTTGTGCTCTACATCACCTACATGAATACTTCCAGATCCATTCGCAACCACTTCATCATTTTCCCTGCCGTAGAGTAGTTTGTTGGTGGCGTGGCTTTACTTGGTTTGGCTTGGCTTTGGCTTGGCGGCAGCGGAAGGCTTGCTTGCTTGGCGCAAATCTCTACACTTTCTATCTCCTCTCAAAGTGAGATGAGATGACTTGAGTGTCTCTCTCATCTTCAGATGCAGAAAGAGGTTTACATGCTTTCACTATTGTGGTACTACTTTGGCTTCGCTTTTGCTTCGTGAGTATCGTCTCGTGAGTGTGGTATGGAGTGTGGAGGAGCTGGAACTAGAATGCCAATCTTCAGCATACTCTGCATTGTCGAACAGATAAGGAAGACAGATAGCAAAATTTGTAGTATGTCCTGTCCTATCTGTTTTGCTGTGTTCTGTGTATGTTTCTTCTTGAGAATGCATGTTAGCACTATGTATAGGATATATTGTATGTATGTAGTTTGTATAACATAACATGAAGGTTGGATGTTGGATGTTGGATGTTGGATTTCAAGGTATATTTTGTTCGATGATATACAAACGCTTTCCACACTTTTTCCTTGGTTTTGCTTTTCTAATATCGTTTGGTTAACTTACGTTACGTTAGGTTTCCCTTGTCAGTACACACCAAAGTAAAGCACAAGCAAACCTAGCTTCCAATTCAAGTCTCCTTGGAGAATATAGAGTAAGGGAAAAGAACTGCTGAAAAAGACAAGCACTCTCTGCTGAGTCGTGCAGTTTTGACTCTCAACCAAATTTTGAGCAACTTTACATCCAGCATCCCTCCTTTACCTTTATTCCTCTTCAGATTTATGTTCTCCGTCGAGATTTGCTTTACTGTACTTTGCAGCAGAAACATTTCTAGACAGTTTCTCTGGTTTGG
>JAQFYC010007312.1:0-10687 GCA_034694165.1 Tomocerus mixtus
AAATCCCGAACCATCAGTTGATGTAATATTTTGGTCAGGATTATTTGAAATAGGTAACAAAACACTTCGCTTTAAAATATTCTTTAGCCGAGCTAATTCGATTTCCAGACCACGAACTCGACCAGACAATCTATTGACAGTTTTATTTGTCGCTTCCAGCTCCTGCGTTAAGCTGGCCCTTGACCGTTTTTCCGTCATAATCTGGAATATTAAAAAAATTAAGTTAAATATATATTTTGCTAAACTAAATGAATAAATATTACCCCAGGTTAAAATATAATGTATAAGATTTATTAATTTAAAAACAAGGCGATTTACTATGTACTGAAAAATCAATGAGGAAAAAACTGCGGAATTATATTTTTGCTTCGGGGCAAGAAAAGCTAAACAGAACTTAAGTTTAAGTTTGCCGCACAATCCCTTACACAACACAGAAAAAGGCTGTAAATTATTTATAGGAAAATCTGCAGCCGAAATGCACGTTGCCATGTGAATTTCCTGATGGCTTTTTTGTCTTCTCACTCTCATGACCTATACCTATGGCCACAATTATACACTAATTCATGAAAGTATACTCTTTATATACATTTTATTATAAAAAAATGCTATGGGAAAATTTTCTTATTTCATATTATGAAATTCATAATCCCTTTCGCTAAAATATTTAGGCTATAGGCTGCCTTAGAATTCCTATTCACATAAATATTTCAAAAAATATTTAAATTTGCTATTTTGGACTAAATAATCTCGGTGTGATTGGATTACAAATGAACTAAATAATTAATGACAATTTTTTAATTACCGTAATATCCGAATTAATTAATATTTCTTCATGGATTTTATAATTAAATGTCCAACGTTCTGTAAAAACGCTTAATTAACTGCAGGGAGATTTAATGTTTGAATTTTGGATTTTGGCTCTTATGCTTAAATGCTTAACACTTTTTTTAAATCGTGTAAACCGAATTAACCACAGTGAGGCTTAATTTGTTCTTTGTTTATTATTATTAAATATCGAACGGTTTTCAAACGTTAGCCAACTAAAAAAACGTTTACTTCTTTAAAAAAGCTATTATTGTATATACCTAATCCTACAATTGACAATTCTTTTTGGCTGACATTTTTTCAATTATTTATAACAACAAAAATAAATAAAAACTGAAATAAATTAAAACAAAATTTAAAAAAATTACGCCAATCATTATGCATGCAAACTTGTTTATATTCAATAAACTGACACAAAAAACAGGGAAAGATGTGATATATTCCGCAACCTCTCTATACGAACAGACACCTAAATATAGCTTACAACTATAAGTTTATAATTATACAGCTTCGACGTTAATTTAACATTATTTATTTAGAATTCAAAAATAGTCAATTGCGTTGTCTAGGAGATATGAGGGCCAAAATTAATTGTTTTGAATTCTGAGTGAGTTGCTGACAGCTTTAATTACATTTTAAATTAAATAATTATATACATTTTGAAAAAAAATCGATTAATTATTGCGGGCTGAATTTGGCCCAGAAGTTTACATTAATTTCCCTAGTCTCCCAATGTCCATATCAAGGCCACCTTAATGACCTTAAGGCTGGATGTTGCCCATTATTTCCGAAATACCAAAACATAATATTGTTATTCCAGGGGAAAATTATAATATCACTGAAAACTTTGTATGGGAATCGCCAATTATTTGTTATTATTATTCAAAGGGGGTAATAATTCAGATTTACGGTACTTAAGTAGATTAGTGCTACCTATTACTGTATTCGCAATTTGAGTTGTATTAGAAACTAGTTTATAAATTATAGCACTAGGATTTTGGCTTACTATTCGCTTGATTCGTTCCATGATTTACAAAATTATAAGGGAATTGGTTTGGGAAACAAAATTGGTAAACCGCCATGAATAAAATAGTATGTAGATAAAAAGGTGTAAGTAGGTCATCCTTGATAAGAAAGACAAGACAGGGTGATGGAATTATGTCTACTCTCATTCTAATGGCTTACTGAAAAAATTGTAATCCTGTTATGCAACATGATGTAAAATTATGAGGGTAACAAAGAAAAAATCGACTTCCACAGTACTAAATAATACTAACTTTTTAAAGCAGTGTAGTGGATGGAAACACGATCAATAAACTACATTAAAATTAAAATTAGAATGATGCTAGCCATAGCATTAATAGCTGCTATTTGGTTTACCAATCAAATCAGGAGTTGTGCTTGCTCTACTCCATTAATGTTATCTATTATGTAACAGCAATAATAATAAATATTTAAATGACCGATTAACACGAAACCTTCCGTTGAAAGATCATTCCTAATAAAATTTTACCAATCGTAAACACTATTTTTACTGCAAAATTTGTTCAATGGCCTTTTGGAATACGTTACATTAGAATTTTTTAATATTTAAATAAATAAATAAGAAATAAGTATGTGTACGTTCATGCGTATATACTATTTTGCTCGCGAACAATGCCAATGCCAATACATAAGAAATATATTGTAAATACAATGGCACATAATTTTGCTAATAATAAAGTTGGCCATGGCATCATTAAAAATAAGGAGGCATTTTACTACAATACATATTATGTTGTAAACTTAAACTATTGTACCTTACACTCACGAGACGAGTAAAATTAGGTTCCATCCACCTCTGTTATAAGTCAGTGTAACTTATATTATCTAAAAGAGTAGAATTGAAGCTGTATATAGGTTTATATTATATTTGTCCGTCCCTTGACCATTTTAACCTCGGTCCATTTGCTTTTAACCCAGGGCTCAAAACAAATTGACTTTTTATCTTTCTGCATGCCAATTGGCACAATTTTATTTCAAATAATTATGGGTTATGCTTTGCTAAAATTTAAACAATACATTTTATTCAAAGACATCTGTATTTCTATAATCTAAAACATAGTATGTATTGTATAGTTTTCCTATGGTATAATATATAGCGTTATTAGCTGTGCATTTAATGAACAATCAATATTCATTAAAATTGCAATTACTTGACATTTTCACATTTTAATGTGCTAAGCCTGATCGTTCTAACAGTTAAATACATACTATATACCAACGGATAAAGGAATACAACGCTTTCAAATCCAGCAGACAATCAATAAGTATGCATTTAAGTCTAAGAGCTGACTTATTTTCTATCTCAGCTTTGTTTTCCAGCTCAGGAAACTTAAAATCGATTCAATCATTAATTATGAACAAAGTTAGTCATACTTCATACAGCATATTGCTAGCTATAACCAAACTGGAATGCTTTCATTTCCTCGTCCTACGTTTTTTCGTCCTTGGAATAACTCTCAAGTTAAAGTTAACTCAAACTGTACTTTATACAATCGAAAATTGAGGCCATTCGAACACAAATTGCATTATAAGGTGTATGTTATTATCGCATCATCTTAGCATTCCAATCCAACCGAACACTTTAATAACTCTGTAATACCTGAATACTTGTGGGTTGTGTTATGACTTACGCGATGAGATGTTCGTCGTCCAATACCTGTTTATTTTCCCAAATCATTCTCAAATAATTGTGCCCATTGCAATATGATTATGACGACAGAATTATAATATGATCTATATGTATGTACAACAAATGTATCTCATTAACAATACCAAAAGCTTCAAAGATTCATGTTATGTGATGTGCTCCTTTCATTCCTTAATGTAGAGCATTCCTGATTTTGTAAGACAGCAAAGACAGGATATGCAAATACTTAATTATATTGTGATAAGAATAAATATATTCTATCATTTCCGCTACACAGTATAGCTATTGAGGTTGTGTGATAATTCATGGAAAAACAAATTGTCCGCTGGCCAAAGTCAAGTTTGTCGAAGTTAATTTGTCCATTACAGTGTGATAATACAGGTTGACGATATGTAATAATAATAAGTCGCTGACGCACTGGTACAAATGATTTAGCTTCATAATGTGTTGTGCATGACTGCTTTATTCTAATATGAATTCACAAAATTAATTTCTTTCTAATTTAAAACAAACATGTAATAATTGCAGAAACTTAATTATTAATTACACAGTCATAGTCAAAGCTATAACTATAATTTCTTATTAGACGAATTATTTTGCTTTTCTTTGGACCAATTTGGCTTGTCTTGAACGAATATTTGTTTGCCAGCCTGGAACAAAGGCATTACCTTGGAAGAATTGGACTACACTATATTGTTAGTGGACGAGTTGGATTTGAACGAATTGTCCGACTACTATGTACCTCAGCAAATGAGTCCCGCCCAGTCCCACCTTACCTACCCCATAACATATTTATGTTTAGTGCAGATGTCAAGCAGTAGATACCTTTTGCTATGCAGGTTTATCGCATCTTCTCCAATAAATTGTGTAATAGAGAATCCCAACGATATTTAAATGATTATTAGTATTTAAATGTAAATGATCCAAAGAAATGATAATATGATTCCGCCAGCCAAAAGTAGTGGTTAGGCGTTTTGATTTGCCGGTCAGCAGTCCATTAATATATTTGCCTTCTTTACCATCTACATGCAATGTTACCATACCTAAAATAAATAACATTATCATTTTACGGGAAAAAGATATTGAAAATACAATTCGTTATTCGTATTAATTGTTTTCAATAAACAGGAAATAAATTGGCATTTTTAAATGCATTTTATGAAATTATTTTTCGCCAGTTTTATGTCTGTTAACGTGATAAATTTTTAAGTGCCTACCTACCTACATGTGCAAATTGGCCGTAGGTTTCATTTTTAAATAAATGGCTGATGCACTCGAATTGTTTTTACATATATCCAAAATATAACGAACTTTATTAATTTCGAAGGTTAAATTGATTATATATAGTTGTTAGAGTATCAGCTTACCTTACTCAATATCGTAAGGTCTTACGATCTTTAGTCTTACGGAACAATCCAGATTTGTAAAGTTGACTTAAAAACTAAATTAATTCATTGATATTTGGTACATTATGCTAATTATGCACATATTAGGAGGATAATTTATCTAATCCAGAATCGAGGCAAAGGTGCACCAATTGCCCATTCGGGCCAAAAGCGATGCTTCATATTGAAAATGAAAAACAACAGGTTCGGATGCTTGATTAGTTCCTTCTGAAAAGGGGACCCTGGAGTGTTCCACAATATTTGGATCAGGAGGACAAACGCACAAGCGTCTACTTCCGCAGGGTAATTTCCAGAAAAAAATTTGCGTTTATCCAGTTCTTTGGAAAGTGTGCGAATGGACTTAACAACTATTGCAACAACTCTTGAGACGTCCAGGTATCCAAATGATTCTTCTACTGCCAGCTCCTCGACCTTCAATTTTGCAGCTAGAGCAGAAATAGTGAAATCCGTTTTCGTGCAGATGGTCATTGATTGTCCATTGTTGTAGGACCATTGCCACAAAAGAATCCCCCAGAAGATCTTTGTTCTCAAAACATTTAACAATTTTATAGTTTTGTACGTATCCTTCTTCTCCTGTTTGCAGCATTTCAGATCCGTAACTTCTTTGATTAGCGCTGAACAAATCTCTGCTTCGTGAATATCCTGTCCCCCGATTTTCATCAAGGGAGCTTTTTCCATTTCCTCGGTCTCAATTATTTCACGCTTATGTGTTAGTTGGGCAAAGCGGAGAATTGTTGCAAGTTGTAGCTGGAACAACTCAAGGGAGGGAAAAAACACTCTGGCTCGAGGAAGATACAAAATGATTTCAGGTGGCTTTCCAGGGCTCATTTTTGGTCCACGCTGGCGAAGATGCGCTGACAGAATCCTCTTTTCTTCAGACGATAATGGGCTTCCAACTGTTGATGTTTGAAAAAATACATATGGCGACTTTTCAACCGCAACCATATTCAACTTTTCTTTTCCATGAGTTAGCTTATCAACACCATTTGGAGGATTCCTACATTTTAGAATCAAAATTACGTTTATGAATATTATTTCCGTAAAAACCGAAAATATCCCCACATGGAAATAATTCCCTACTTGGGAAAATTATTTTAGTTCACGTCCAACTTCGCTAAATGAAATTTAAATTCCCCAGGTGGCCCAGAAATTCAAGTTCCCCATATTGGAATAGTTTATTACTTTCTGTATCAACACTAACGACTTACACAATACACAATGTAAACCACCGTACCTAATATTGAAATAATAAAGATACATAGTATTTGGGAATCAAGTCAATTCTCACTCAGCTGTAATAGTTATTCTTGCAAAAAGTCATCGGGAGAAGGTTCTCTTATTATTAGTACTCCGAAAAGAAAAGGCTATGTAGTAACGTTCACGTTACTATATGTACATTAGTGATTCTACAAAGTCTACATTAGATAAACTTTTTACCGACCATGCAGTAATTCCGGGTGGCTATACTTATATTAAGGCAGTTATTGCAATATCTCCAGGAATCTGTTCTTCTCTGTATTTTTGACACTATACATACTATAATACTAAATTACGCATTGAAAAGATAATTCCCAGGTCGCTGCAATTTCCCCATTGAGCAATTTTTTCGGATTTTATGCCTAATTACCTCCACAAAACAATAATTCCCCACGGGGATACTTTCGGTTCAATGGTAGCTAAAGCATATACTAAATGCATATAGTGTGGCAAAACTATCTTACGTTAACATAGTCCGAATTTTATTGAAAGCGTCCGCATCAGTCTTTCCTTTTCTTGAACATTTTTTGACCATTTTTGCTTCAGAGGCGGATTTCTTTAAAATGTTTGCATCTTCTATAGCTATACGGATAGACTTGAACATAGCTTGGGAATTCTGAGAGATTCTTGTGATATCTCTCAGCCGTTCTTTGCAGCTTTCCAGTTTTTCGTAAGCAGACCTCAGTTCACTTTCCAGCAATTCACTAATATTATTTTACAATACAATGGATTAAAAACTTTTATTTCGAAACACAAATACCTAATAATTGGGTCTCGTGATAACTTGTCCGAAACCAATTCGTCCAAAATCAAATTCGTCCGGTAGAATTCTAATGTGTAAATAAGCATATTTATATAATAAACCTATTATAAGTTTATCAATATTACCTGCAGTTTAACTGCATTAATATGTACAATTCATTAAAATGTGGAGCGACAAGCCTATTTACTCACTATTAATACGCCGGACGAATTAGAATTTGGCTTCGGTGAATATGACTTTGACTTGGACGACTTTGACTTTGGGGGTTTGGAACGAATTCGAACACCAACAATTGTTCCGCTTAGATACACTGTAAGTGACAGTGCTTACACAATACCACACTTTAAGAGCACAAAATATAATAAAACATAATTTACTTTTGTCCTTCCGACGAAAGTTCTGGAGTCCGAGGAAAGTCGATAATATTCTGAAGATGTTGTAAAGCTTCATTTTGCTCATCTAGCTTTTCTTGTTTGATCTTGCACGTATTTTTAATCGCCTCTAACTCTTCAGTCTTCCTCTGAGCCTCAAAATTTTGAAATCTGATTTTCCAATTCTGTTGGTTATCCTTTGCCACCATAGTTTGATAATCATCGATATTATCTTGTCCGGATAAATATAACCTGACAATATCCCGGTTCAGTATTTCACGGTGACAAGATGGGCATACGTATGGCACACTATTAAGGGCACATATATAAATTGTCTACTGTATAGTTAGCCTTCAGATTATGAATAGGTATATGCTACTGGTATTTTTGTTCACCATTTGGGGGATTCCTACATTATAAGGGAAACTTACTTGTTCAAATCACGATTTTCCAACCATTTATTTAGACAATGCATATGGAAAATGTGTCCACAATATAAAGCGACAGGATGATATTGCTCCCTGCGTACTAAAGCGTCGGCATCTTGGGGTTCCGTTAGGAAATCGCGACAAATGGGACAAACAAAGCTGCTCATTATGATACCTGAAAATCCAGTAAACAAATAACATTTAAATGCCTTGAAGTTGGAATTGCTATTTTAAATAAATTTTAAATCTTTGCATAATTTCAAAAATTATTGTCCCCGTAAAGAATCCAATTCAAGATGAGACAAGAAATTCTTACCCGTTTTCCACTAATGTCGTGAGCAGATGTTTTCTTGGTAAATGTACTTCAATACTTCTCTGTTTTCTAGTATTCAAAGCCTAGCTAATGATAAACTTTCTTTCGGGTTTCAGCCTCAAAAAGCAATTTATATTTTCAAGTACAGAATCAATTTTAGGATAGCAACTGAATAAATGGCTGCACAGAAGGTTTCAGTTTCTGCTGATTCCCCTCCGAACTCCGGCTTCTGACTGACTCCTGATTTGGTGCTGAATAATACGCGTCAGTAATCACTGTGTACTGATTTGGCATTACTGATGATGATGACTGAGACGGCGCGTATACTAATTTGCATTTAGTAAATAGCCCAATGTATTTCTTGAAGCAGGATCACTGGAGACGACACGCACATTAGAGTTAAAGGGTCCAATCCAATTACCGTAAGAAATTATTTAAACAACCAATTTAACAAATATTATAAAATAATAAACTAACCTTTTTATAACGCATCGTGATCATAGAAAATGAACTATAAATGGGATGATATAAATAGGATGATGAAAAACTATATTATTGTGCATTAAGATTGAGAGCACAGAGCAGTGAGAAGAGGGTGCAAGTTTTAAAGTTAAATCAAAATGTCTAAAGTAAAGTACGTATTATACTGAATGCAAAAATATAAGTGTTGCAAAATTCAAATTTTCAAATAGCTCCCTACCTAATCTATTACTAAAGAAGAATATTGTTTAACAATAACATATTTGTAAGACAATAAATTACAGTTTGCACTAGTGTATACCAAACAGAACTTTTGCGTACAAAAGCTTCATTTTATTTTAAAAAGGTTCGTTTTACAATAAATACGGTTTCAATACACATAAATATACGCCTACACCTAAATAAATGCAAAAACAAACAAAAAACAAGTTAACTTTGTTGTAGTTGGCCCTAGAGTAAAATAAGCTAGCGCTTGTTACTTTTAACAGTCTCGTAATAAATTATTGTAGGTTTGTTGACGTTGATGGATAAGTATTATTGTGAACTGGGTATGGACTGTAGTAGTTAGTATTAGTATAAGCTGCGGGTTGCACCCATTGATTGGTTTCGACCATTTGGCCTTCCACTCTTGGAGGATATTCCATTGGAATCTAATTTTGGAAAAAGCATTAATTATAATATACAATTACTAAATTGTACAAGTTTTAAATGATTTACAAAGGCAGTAAAAATTTACAAAATGTATCATTACCATTTTGCTTTGCATCTTTAGATGAACGTATCGATGATAATCAGGAACAATCGGTTTCTCTAGCACATTTTGGATAAATGCATAGACTCGGTCTAAAAATTATGTTAATACATTGTGTAATTAGTTTTACAATTGAATAAGTACATACCTAAAGATTTTATTGATCCAGTGTTACTATACACCAAGTTAATTATAAGTAATATTTACCGTTAAATGCCATGAGAGCCATATTTTCCTTCGAGCTGAGTTTGCTAGCGATTATCTTCCGAAAATGTGGTGCGTAATTGTACATTACAGTGTAGAGCAATTGATAGACATCAGCATATCCCCATTGTGCGATTTCAGGAGAATGAGATGCGGCGAAATTTGCATCATCCCACTTGGCGAAGAAGTAAAACGGTGCCTGACTCAAAACTGATTTAATGTAGTTTTTGGTAGGTAGTTGAGCATAAATGTCTGTCCCGTAGAACGAGGGAAAATTTTCACTGCAAAGAAAAATAACAATCAGTTCTTTCAATGATTTTAATAATGTGTGACTGGTTTACAGTTTACACTGTGGTAACAAAAACGTGGAGCTGATCTTTAATTAATCTAAAGTAATTTTGTTACCAATTTTTTCCTGATTCGCGTCAAATGGCATAAACATTATTATATGGAGGAATATGGAAATGAAAAATCTGACAGCGGTAACATTACGATTTAAAGTCGGAGGATTATTTTGATTGGAAATTAGCAATTGGACTTTAATGTAACGTAAAACGTCCTCTAGTTAGCAGTTAACTGTTATTGGCTCAAAGGTGGTGGTACCTAAGTATACTTATAAGGGCGATACTATGCGGATTTAACAACGTAGCTATTCTTTTGTCACATAAATTACAGATTTTGTTTTGAATTATGATACCATATTCATAGTTATATATGTATTCACTTACGTAATGAAGTCATAAACATCAGAAGCTGAAACGAGCATGCTATCCATGTTCATGATGGCTACCACGCACAATTCTTCACCAGTCAATGTCGGTTTGACGTAAGTATTTATTGGCAAGCAATTGATAATTTGTGCATTATTTTCTGCTGCAGTTGACGAATTCTGTCCGTAAGCATTTTCAGTTCCTCCGGATGCTAACTGCTTCAGTTCATTGATGATATATCCATTTGACATGTTTTTGGTGTCATTGTCATATGGCGGTTGATTTAGCTCAACATAGGCACCTCCATTAGGAGGTTCATTATAGGCAGTTCCATTGGACGGTTGGCTCGTCTGATTAAAGCTATTGGAATTCGATGGAGCTTCTAGATTCTGGTAGACAAATCCGTTCGGAGTGTATTGTTGCTCGTCAATGCTAACTCTGTTCCCAAGATCTTTATATCTATTGTAAACAGGTGCACTTGGAGGCT
>JAQFYC010007313.1:0-10686 GCA_034694165.1 Tomocerus mixtus
TGTCGTATTAATGTTTTCACCCAAAAACTGAAATTACCGTTTTTGCCTAGGCATTACCGGTAATGCCTTATTACCGAATTTGCCGGTAACATATATATTAACGTATATACAAATTTAAATACATAATAGGTATTTATTTCACACACTGCACATATTCCTACTGTAGGTAGGGGTACAAGTACATAAAAACATAGTTAATAGTTACATTATACATAAGTATGCATATATAAAGATCAATTGTAGAGAAAATTACAAATGGGTGCACTAACTTCAGATGCAAATGCTTAAATTGTTAAATGTTTACCGTTTCAGTTAATAATTGTGACTTGGCATCACGTTGGCTATGTGTTCCTTGGCGTCGTTCCAGATCATTGGTGTCTCACAGAAGAGTTGAAGAGCACCAATTGGACCCGTGAGCAAATCAAACAGATTTCCATTCCCAGAATACTGTAAGCACATTTTCATACAATTCATATACAATTAATATCAAACAGTATTCTATGTACGTACATACATAGTGCAAACACAATGAATGCGCGTTACATATTATTTATTAATGTATTTGGATATTGATGCAACACAATTTTGAAACTATGATAGCTACCGAAAACCAAAATGAGACACCAGTCGAAAGACCATTACTTTCTTTTGTAATTATGTGTACGATAGTGCAAATGGGAGCTCTAGTCCAAAATGAAGTCAGATTGCTTTTGTAGACTTTGAAGGAAATGGAATATTGAGATTACGTATTTCTTAACGAGTAAAAATTTGATACATGATAACTATACATTATTGGAAAAGTCAATATTTTCTGCAACGGAAAAGAAAATTTCACATTTACAAATGCACTTTGCCGTAAAATCAGATGTTTTTCTAAAAAAGTATTTTGTACAAAAATCGATCAAATGAAGATTCAGGATATTTGATTTAAAGCAAATATTTTATGAACGCTTACAGCTAAGTATTACAGTAATGAAATTTACACCAAAGCGCAAATGCCAGCGCTTTTCAAATATAGGAAAATGTCTTTTCCATCAACAGTAACTTTTCAAAATTTTACAAATATGAACCAGTAACGACATTGGAAACACATAATTTTTTACGTTAGATTACTGCCTGACATATTTTTATAGACGCTACAGCGCAAACACGGTTGCATTTCTTGTACAATAACTGTTTTCTTCAAAAGCTATCTGACTTTTTTTGCATAAACGTTTGAATTTGCGCTATGGCGCACATGTAAATATGAAAGATAGTACTCCAACGTAGACAATAATGGTATTTCGAATCGTATCACCCTCATTTCGGCAGCTACAGTAGTTTTGAAATAATCTTGCATCAAAGCCCGTTGCCTTAATCTACTTATATGCAACGCCCAGTACTATTTATCTTTATAACATATTTCTGTTAAGTGTAGAATTTGATAGAGTGTCATAAATTATGACAATTATTATTTTCTGATATAATTACGCTTATATCCGTAGGTAGGTACATATAAATGTCTTAAAAATACTAAATTATGTTATTTTTTAACTGGATGATTATGTATTTGCATTAAAAATGATTTGTTGATTAGCTTTAATGACTTTGTTGCATGTTGACAGGGATTCCGCAAATGGTGATGAGAAGTGGGACTCTTGTCACTACTACTACCTTAACTACGGGAGTCTCGTCTCCTCCTCCGCTTCCTTCGAAGAGGCCTTCGCTAAAGTCAATTTTACAAATGTAGAAACACCCAAGTGCACCAAATGGGACTACGATGACTCACTTTTCATCTCCACGGTCGTCACTCAGGTCAGCTGCCTGCTCTTTTACAAAACATTTTGCTTAAACCCCCTTTTCCTTAATTTTGTGTATTTCATACAACACATAAGCTTTTTGTTAAAAGAAAAGAATCTAATATTTAACTCTTGTCTTGGTTGGGATGTACAGTTTCACCTTGTGTGCGATAGACGGCCTTTGGTGGCTACCATTCAAGGCTCCTACATGGCTGGCGGCTTTTTGGGCACAATCACTTTTGGAGCTGTCTCAGACAGGTAGGTATTTAATACTAAACTCAAGATGCTATAAATCTCTACACCTAATTATTAATGGTACCTTTAACATTCTTACTATCTAGTGGTTATAAATATTAATGTATAAGCACATGTTGTCATTTTAAATGATTTACATTATGCATGTTGTTATTTTCCCCTATTTTTAAATGTTGTAACTTTCATCGATTTTTGTTGTCAGTTTAAATTATTTCCATTATTAATTAGCAAGATATTTTCCATATTTTCCAGCCTTCATTACCAGGTTGTGAAATATTACATAGTTTTTACAGAATTGGCATTAAAAACTAAAGTCACTATGATCAGATATATATTTAGCAATTTCCTTAAGGCACATTACCAATGTCAATGTATTTCACATATCTTACAGAATAGGAATTGCATACATTTGTAAAAAAACTAATAACAGTAAATATTTGTTGATACAGATTACTCGGAAGGAGGGTTGTAGTTCTGATCTCTTGCTGTCTGGTCGTTATTGCAGGACTGGCTGCCTCCTATGCCAAATCTTATCTTGTCTTTGTCATGCTCCGCTTCATCATTTCCATGGGCGTCTCTGGAACCATTCAAAACTGCTATGTCCTCAGTATAAATTGATAACTATTGAATATTTAATATTACAAAATTAATAAACATATTGGAATGAATAGCCTTAAATGAAATTTAAGATGGAAAAAGAGTGAAACGTAATATTAATGTTGCTAATGTTAATATAAATAGTGATGGAGCATTCCGACAAGAGTTACCGAGCTGTACTTGGACTAATTGAACAACTTCCCTTTTCATTCGGCTACATGATACTTCCCCTCTACGGTAAATAAATAACTAATTAATTACTGGTACTACTTTATTTATTACTATTAGTTGAATATTTTCCATCACTTAATGAATCATATAATCATTGTACATAAAATAATTTTTGTATTAATTTGTTAACTTGACAGCGTACTTCATCCGAGATTGGGCCTCCCTGCAGTTCGCCTTCGGAGTCACCTCCCTCTCCCTCATATCCTACATTTGGTAAAAGTCATACGAAGCGAATGATAATACAATTATAGATAATTCGGATGATAATGCACAGTAGGTACATATATTGTTAATCTGGATTAAATAATAATTAATTTTTTTTGTTTATTTTCGTAATTAAAGGATTTTGCCGTCGTCCCCCCGCTGGTTGGCGACGCATGGAAGCGAAGACAAGTCGGTGAAATGTCTTGTGAGAATAGCCAAAGTGAATGGCTACCCTGAGCCAGATCGGGAGGAGCTGCTGGATATCGTTCGATCTTGTCACGAGGATGCCACGGAGGAGGAAGAGGTGACCGAGGAGGATGAGGAGGGGGAGGGGAAGAAGAAGGAGATGAACAAAACGTGGCAGAAGATCAAAAGCCAGTGCTGGACTGCAACGGAGAATTTTCGGGAGTTGGTCGTCTCGACTGAAATCCGGAGGAGATCCTTCGTCCTATGGTTCCTCTTCTTCGCAGTGTCCACCGTCTACTACGGATTCGTATTCTCAAACACAATCACCAAAGACCCCTTCCTACAAGTATTCCTGAGGTGATCTTCTTAATTAATTAATAATTGTAATTAATAGAAAAAATTAATGAGGTTAATTAATTAATGTCTCCTATTAGTGGTTTGATGGAAGTGCCCGCCTACACGGTAGTCCTCCCCTTCGTCTCGAAATTCGGGAGGAGACCGACGACAAGCGCGTTTTTCTTTATAACTGGAGCAGTTTCTCTCGGAGTATCGGCCACCCCCATCGGTAACAGCATTGTTTAATTATACGATGAATGTTGGTTATTTCTATGTAATTATTTCTTTTGCCAGGCTAAACAGTAGGGCTGTGTAGCCACAAAATAATTATTAATGCATAATTAATTAAATTAATAATTAAATTTCACCATTATTTTATTTTTTGTTGTCTTTGGATCGAAGCGATGGACACGATTCGACTCCTTCTCACATTGACTGGCAAATTGTTCATCTCGGCTGCCTTTGCCATAATATATTTACTCGGTGCTGAGCTCTACCCGACGTCCATGAGGACAACGGGGCTGGCTGTTGGGATTCTGATGGGCCGGTATAGTTAACTATTCCTCTTTGTAAATTATTTGCGAAGAACCCCAAAGATATTTTTGGAAAAACATGATTAGGCAGATGTGGAATAAAGTTTTCAAAAAATTACTTGTATTACAAATAGGTATGTGCATGTTCCTCCTCCGTTATAAATTATTTATTTTTGCAGAGTGGGAGCTATAAGCGCACCGTACATCGCAGATCTTATGCGTTCCGTCTACCAAGATTTGCCAAGTATAATATTTGGGGTGTTGGGACTTCTGGGAGGACTCCTCTCCCTTCTGCTCCCAGAAACAAAGGATTCGGAAATGTTCGACCAAGTGCACCAAATTGAGGAAGCAGCAGAAGAAGAGAAATTAAAACCAAAGAAAGATTGGAAAGATGCCATTTAAAATATTATTGGTGATCTACCAACGAAAACAATTAAAAAACAGAGAAGGAGGAATGATTAACTAAAGGAGATGGTTGGAAATGTACGGCGAGTTAACGACCGATAGTTGCATTTATTTAGTTGACGAGTTTTTTCCTTCAGATCCAGTATCCTCCTCCAGTTTCACATTTTTTAAATTATGGTCATTCTGATAATCTTCTTTTTTACTGTAATTTGTATTTATATTTAATTGTAACATTCTGTTTAAATAGGACAATTTGTGTTAGTGTGATTTCCATTTGTTTAGCAAACCGCTCTATATCTCTGTACAATATTAATATTAAGCCGTATAATCTATAATAAATATTTTTCAGGATTTTTAATTCTCCTAAAGTTGTTATTTCTATAATATAAGCGCAAACATACGTGCATTTCTTAGAGTGAACATATATTTAATATATAAATGGCTTATATTTACTGCACCAAAAAAACTCTACCATAATATATTTATTTACCAAAACAACACCCAAAAACCTTAAAATTACTAATCGGCCATGTAAATGCTTACTTCAGCATAAACTTTAGCAAAACTACCTAAAATAAAAAAATTTGTTGGCCAAAATTTTAAGAGTAAAATCATATTTAGGTATTTTTAATCTATATTTTAATAAGCGTCTGAGTAACTATTCATCTCAGTCATGTGGGAAAATAATATAATATAGAGTAATAAAATTAAAAACTGATATGATATTTTTTCAATTTATTATAATTTATAAGAATGTGAAATACCACAGTTCTGTTAATGTTAGCAAATGTCATTATTGATAATTTTTAATAATTATTAACAATATCAAATAGAAAAATGTATCAGTAAAACATCTTGAAAATCGGGAGCTATGTCTGTAAAAAAAATAATTTGGTTAATTTAATTTAGAAAGTTCATATTAAGTATAAGCACTGTATTTAAGTAAATGCATCAATGTCCGTGTAAAAATATTAACATTTTCTCATGCGATTTTTGTAGATGTTATTACTTCCGTGGTTAGCATTTTCAGAGTATATTAGTATACCCGAGATTGTGTTGCCCAACCATATTACTCCGATAGTTAACATTTCCGGAATTTATAACCTCACGCTTAAGGCCTGCACCGCTGTTTTTGACTTCTAAAAAACAACAACTTTTATATAATATAAGACAACGAATTATTGCTACGAAAGAATTTAGACTAAATCCCAAAGTTTAAAATACACAATGAAATCAGAAACTGTTCTTGTTAATGGCAAAGCCACGCAACCCATTATAATATCTTAGCTATTTATTAATTCCTAAACTATATCTTAATCCCAATTGTCTTAGCTGATTGTATCTCTGCTGTTAGTATTATTACCAGTCTCTTCTTTTTAGTCAATCCTGCACGTAGTTATAATTTCCCCATAATATCATTGTTGTCTGTATTCCTACTTAATCTGACTATTAACATATTTTCATTTACCCAATTGTTGCGTAATTGTTAACAAATAGTTTTATGAGCCTTTACCTGGAGTTCCAGATTTAGTTGCGCCATCGGTACCTACAATGCAATGGAAAATCATTAAAATGTGTACTCACACAAAAATCTTTAAGAAACTTCATTTTCATAAATACTTACCATTAATTCGCTCCTTTTCGAAATCATGTTTCTCCTTTTTTGGATCCTTTGTTGCTACCCTCAAAATAAATTTTACAAATTAGGAAATTTGTTGTAGAAATTATTTGTATCAATTAAATTAAATATGAATAACGTTAATAGGTTAATGTACCTAATATGAGATGTTATAATTAAATAATATTGTTAATATACTTACCAAGAGTGATAGCCACAAAGGCTAAAAATATTAAAACGAGCTTCATGTTTATTATGAAATTGAATTCTGCTCTGCGATATGTTGAACAAGTTTATCTGTGGAATACTTAGCTACTACTTGATTTAAATAATTTAATACTTCCTTATACCATGTCGAATACTAATTTCATATTAATTAGTGCAAAAGTAGGCTACTAATTATCATATCATGCAATCGTACATTAATATTAAGTTTCCACAATCTTCTAATGACCTTATTTTGTTGCAAGGAAACTTACACTTGTATTACTAATCTTACATCTTTTGTCGTTACTTCACAAAATAAAAGTTCCGTGTAATGGTCACAGTATAAAGGAATTTTCTAATTGTTAATTATACTAACAATGTATTAATCTGAGAGACACTTACTATATAGGGAATTTTCTATCAACGAAACAACGGTATAGTATAATATTTATTCCTAGCCTCTTAATATTATCCACGAAAATAAATAAGGATTACAAAGATATACAAATTGTGCAAAAATACGAATTCCCGTAGACACTACAAGGAGCTGCGAAATATTATAGCGATACAATTATAAATACTAGCCTAATTAGCCTAATTAGACCATTGGCAACTTGCTTTTAATGGTTAATGTGTAAGATTTATCTGTAATTGTGTTTGCTTTCCATTCTATAATGACATGACTCATTCCGGCATAATATAAACTTTGATAAACCAATAAATTCTCTGTTCTGAGTCACAACAGTATATTAGGAAACAATTTTTTTATTCATATTCCATGTACAATGCCGATTTTGCTAACAAAAGCATTAAATATAGCATCCTGATTTTATAGCTACTATTGTACATAGGACTTAAAAACGCAATATTATAATGATACAATGTGCTATGAATCTTTATTTTAGTGGTCAAATAATTATCAATTTTTCACAAAAGTAAATGAAAGACGAAAGAGTTAAAAAACGCTTAAAATATTAGTATAAAATATTACTTCCCTATAACGATGAATTTTTGAATTTAATAATCTTTTTCCGAGTAGCTTTATAGAAACCAAAAGCAAGTAATCAAGTAATCAATATATATTAATATTTTAAATGAAGCAATGATTAATTAGTATTTTAGTTTTCATAATCTGAATGATAATTGCTCTATTGTTTGAACGTAATAACACAAAAACCTAAATACAGATAACTGTAGATGAGAGTAAACAAATTAAAACAAAAAATATCTTAAATTATGTTCAATGATATACATAATATACTTATATAAAATATATACACATATGTATAATAAACAGAATAATGTGTGAAAATAACAATTTTTTGATATAATACACTTTATTCTGTGTGTTTAATTGGAAACTTTTCAAAACTACATAAAATCTAAAAAAGCATGATATGATCAGCAATTAATTTCCCCTCCTTTTCCATCTTCGTGACCTTCACTTCTACGCTCCTTAAGATTTGAGAAAATAAAAGTGTTAACTTAAGTTGAAATTTATTTACTGTTTCATTTATATATAATTTAAATAGTTTATCATTACATCGTCCGAAGCCAACATTGTTGTGGTTGTTCACTCCAATGTCAATATTTCCACGTTCATCTGCATAAGCTGCATAGGGCCCTAGATTTTATAAAAAGCACGAGTTATTACAAATACAGATAAAAACAAAACTACAAATTAAAAAGTTTTAGACCATCAACTCTTACTGGTGTCGCATCGGAGTACTGCAAAACAACCACACCAAGAGACATTGCGGACACCCACATTTGGAGTATAACCCCGTTTTGTAAAACAGACAATAAGATTTGATTGTTTTTAATTAGGTTAGGTTATTTCAATACGAAAAACGACTAATCCCCTGAAAATACTCGCGGTGTGGTTGTTTTCGCGGTGTATATTGACATATCCCTAATGGGATATAATTAAACCTTATTAAAATTGAATTTGCCATCTCAAAAATAAACAACACGTTGAAATACTGAAATATAAAATGTGTACATTATAGTAACCTATGCAATTATGGTTATCACTTACTGTTCCCGCTATCCTGTACACTATTGTAATTTACTTGTTCATCTGAAGTGTTATTTTCATTACCTTATTATAAATAAATATTAATAAATTAGAACTGAAGTTGGAAGTGTCAATATATAATAAAAAAGTATTAACTAAGAAAATTACAAATACAATGATAATTTCAAATAACCTTAAACACTTACTCTTGTAGTTATCCTGTCCAATATTCACACTTATCGGCCCATTTGAAACTTGGACTTGATCTGTGCCTGGCCAAAATTAAATTTCAATTAAATATTATTAAACTGTATGTTGTTAAGCAATGACTCAATGATATCCAAGTTTTGTGACGCTTACTGTTTTCTTTAAATTGTCCATCGTCATAATTTTGTTGTTCATTTGAAACAACGTCTTTACTACCTATTTAGAAATCAATCAATTTCAGAAGTTGTAAAATATTTTGTAAATTAATTTCTAGCAGAGCTAATTCCTGAATAACCGATTGCAGGTTACATTTATAAATGATAAATATATTAATATAGTAGTCTTGTTTACCATTTGAAGGCTCCACTGTGATAGTCCACGTAACGGTCACAGGCCTTCTTACAACACCTACAAATATAGCAAATGTAAAACGGTTTTATTTTCAAAACAAATTCTCGGGTATCTATACAAGCTTTTTGTGTAAGTTATTGGAATATTATTTAAAGTATTATTTATTATATTATAATATTTCATATATTCTGTTTATTCGAATTCAAATAAAATATGAAGCAGGGGAATCTCACCCCAATTAAAGTAAGGCTAACGTTTGTGGTTAATTACCAAACACGGCAGAAACAATCACTAACAAAACAAATACGACGTTCTTCATTGTATATCTATGATGTTTGCGCAGACGGATATTACTGAGCAAATGAGATATATGTCTGACTAACGTAATGCGTGTCACTAATTAGCTTACTATTTGTTTGTTTTGATGAAATAGTAATCAGGGACAAGAAGAGGCAGTGTAATTATGCAACGATTGGACAACGTAATAAAAATGTATGACAACTTTAATTAATGCAACCTAATCTTAATTGCGTTAGTAAGGGATTTAATGGTAAATTTGAGGAGAATGTTAGTATTAAGCTAAGTTATATCCAAACTAGGACCTTGATTCCACCTGATAATGTACCCAATTTAAAAATTGGGTGCATGGAACGCCAAGAATACACGAAACATTCTTCTCACAATTATCTTATTTTCCCACATTTTCGAAAATAATTGGCGATATTAAACATTTTTCAGAAAGCGTTTGAAGTTTCTTGTATGACATTTACACTTGTTATGATTATTTCTACTCCCTGTCACCCATACGTCTATGCTATTTTGCATTCTATGTTAAGGTCAATTAAAAATCAAAATACTGTCCAGTGGAAATATACTGATCTTCCACCACATGCAAACAAACATTGGATATGGATATGTATGACATAATATGTATTGTCCGATTTATGAGTACTTATATTATTACCAAGATGGTGCTAAGTTATATTTACATAATTTATTAAAATAATCCTTACATAAATATAGCTGTTGATTTTCTAGTATCATGGATTATTGAGTAAGAATACGAAAGTGGTTATTCTAATCCCAATTACAAAGATATTACTGTTTATGCTGCATCGGCACGACACAGTATGGGTTCGTATGTGCTGTCTGTCCGTGTGTCCTTTCGCGGTCTAACTTTTGAACGTGTCAACTTTTTTCAATTCTGTTTTGAGAATTCAAAAGGGGAGGTAAAAAGTAATCTTGTCAGTGTTTTTGGACCAAATTGGTCCCACCCTCATGGAGTACTGGCCAGGCCCACTTATTTTTCAAATACAAACATATGGTAAGTGTTGTATTGATTGAAATGTGCTGACGTACGGAATTCAAATATGTATCTCAATTTACCCCATACATGGGGCAATGTGAGATTTTGTGGGAATTTAGTAATAAATGTCTCTAATACGATATTGAAACTATTTTCATCAACAAAACCCGCCCACTGCGGCCGTATGTCACGCATTTTCACTGCTGATACAGTTGGACACCATACGTTGGTTTATTCCACATATACATAGATGTAATACATCTATGTATATTATTATATCAGCGGCACTGTCAAAATGCCAAATTTGTAGAATCAGGGATATTTTTGGTGAACAAGGGTTTTCGAGGGCGCTGGTTACGAATAAAATAATGGCAAAGTGAAATACTCAACCGCTGAAGCGCTAGGCCCAGCGCGCGGCACTGTCAAAATGCCAAAGTGGTAGAATCAGGGATATT
>JAQFYC010007314.1:0-10685 GCA_034694165.1 Tomocerus mixtus
AACTATAGGTTATTATCGGTAACAATAACAATACATATATAAATACTACTTACTATTCTGCAAGCAACATAGCAATGTACTCCATGGATATTTTTTACAGATTGCACGCTTTCTTTCGTCAACCTCCTATAAATTCGGTTCGTAATGTATTTTTGGATCCCTTCCAAGTGGATTTATGGCATTCCACTTTGTGGTCATTGGTAATTATGGGAATTTCCTTCGTATTAATTTGCTGTATTCAATTCCGTTTGCGATTCCTTATTCTAGAAGATCTGCCTATTGCTACTTCCATTCCAATGTTGCTAATAGGGCTCATTTCCCAACAAGGTAATTAATAAAAATTGCAAATAACAATATACCCTTAACTAATGAAATTTTTTAAACTAATGAAATGAATTTTATACTCCAGGCTGGCACACTAGCCCAAATTCTTCATCTTTAAAAATCGTATTTGCAACAACGTTACTGCTGATTTCCTTCCTTTATATTCTCTACTCGGCCAAAGTGATCTCGTCTCTTTCGGAAATTATTTTACCAATCAAAACTTTATCAGATATTTTGAAAACAGAGAAATTGATAATAACTGGGCAGAATCAAAGTGCACTCATGATTGACTTTTTTAACGTAATAAAAAGTAATTTGATTATCAAAACAATATTAAAATTTTATTTAAAAATAAAATCTCCCTATTTTTAATTAGGGCAATAAACCGGAAGAGAATTCTAGTTTCATATCTGAAGAATTAAAGATAATCCGTCAAAAATTTCGATCACTGGAAAATGGTTTCAATGTTTCCTATTTGGATGACACTATTCCTAACGACCTTTATGTATACATCAGCAATATAGATGATTTCTACAGTTTTTTACAATCTTCGCCAGACTGGGAAACTACGCTTGGAAGGAAAGTGTGTGACAGATTGTCTCGCATCACATTATATTTTCAATCATACACCCCTGGCATGATTTTAAGAAAAAATTCACCATACAAGGAATTTTTTAACCATAAGTACAACCTATTTAAATATATATTACGTATTATTTTATTATAATATAAATGAAGTCTACGAAAAATATTTTTATTTATTTTCGTACAGAATAGTGGCTCTTCGTGAGTATGGTCTGCTGAAGCGCTACTACGGAAATTACCTTAAAAAGAATTCCCCCGCTTGCATTCCCACAGGAGCTCCACTTTTAGAAATCAAATTAGGGGATCTTTACTTTGCTTATAGTATTTTAATTGGAACATGCTGCACTGCAGTTATAATCTGCTTGTTGGAAAAAGCTGTTTTATTTTGTGTTGTAACACGGAGAGTGTTATTATGAAAAACAGTCAAAATAACCATAATGATTTAAAAATAATTTGTCATTTGTGCAGCGATACCACAATAATTGTTTGTGCAGTGCACCTATGTAAGCCATAAAATTCATTTAATTGTTATCAGCATAACATGGCATGTAAATAAGGTACTAAGTACTAAATACATAATAACAGAAATATTATAAGTGTTAGTTGCTCTCTTAGGTATTTTACGTAGTAATAAACCGTCGTAAACGTTGTGGAAAAGGAGCTTGTCAATAGCGAAAATCATTGTTATAATCATTAATAATCATTGTGATAATTATTGACAATCACAGTTATTATCATTGATAATCATCAGACGGACAGATGGAACAAAACTATAAAGGAGACAAGCTCCTTAATAAGGTGAATAGACAAAACTGCAAAGTAATATATTTGGAAATGTTATGAGAATTTACTAAAAGTTAACTTAGCTCTATGTATTTATGTTAATAATACAATATATTATTTTGTATAAGTACAGTGACTAGAAAAGGACAATAACTGAAGATAATAGATATTATGGCAATCAAAACAAATAAACACTTTCAATATGGTTCCACTTCTCACTAATTATAAATGTTATTGAATCTAGGTACTTAATGTGTCTACGTCTTTTTATACATGCATTTTGTCAATATTAGCATTATATATGGAGTAGTAGGTCTACAAAATTATTTGCTTATAATATTAACAGTCATGAATTCTTACCCAATTATCATTCCCCAAAATACAATACCAATTTATTTTAAAGCGACAACCATTGTGTTGTTTCCCATTACCACATTTCCAAACCATAACTACTATAAGTTTATACGTAATGTACTACGTAATTATCATTTGGCATAGGTATATATTATGTACAGGCATATCTGTATAAGTTGATAATATGCGGACATATATATAAATAGGTAGTCTAAATTCTAGTGAATGAAGCACATTTCGTAATGGTACCATTAACTAATAAGAATAACTATTTAACTTGTGCACTTTCATAATGTATCTTCTTGTACATTAGAGAATGTTCTTTGTAACTGAGTCTCTCTGTTGGCACGGTTTTGCTCTGTCTGAGGGAAAAGTTCGAAATAAGACGGAGGATTATCTTGTGGAGATCTTGCAATCGAATGCAGTTTATAATTGGCATTAGTATCACTACCGAACATAAATGATGTGCGAATTGGAGATAAATTAGATTCACTCGAATTTCGTTCTTCCATTTCTATATTCATGTCAGTCCCAATTCCACTACTCAAATTCGTAAACGAATTCTGCAGTCGGGGTTCAACAAGTGGTTTTGCTTTTCTACCACCACCACACGTGCGAGTTATCATGTATCTAATTACAAAGAACAGAGTAAAGAAGCCAATGATGCCTATCACAGAAGATGTGAAGTGTGAATACAAAAGGTAGCGAGTATGTTCCGAAATGGTGTGCGTTGGCTCTATCCGAACGGGATTAATTTTTAATTTTGGAATGAGGTGTTCCACATTGATATTTTTGAAACAATTTGCTTCGTCTTTTTCGAACTCTTCTTTTTCACCACAGTTTATCACGTTGTCACAGAATAGCTTCGATTTTATACAGGACGATTGCCATCCTCGCATAGCACAGGGTTTATAGTCTCGTGGATTTATGTAATAATCTTGGGAATCGGTATCATTGAAGTAGCATCCTTCTGTTTAATGAAAATAATAACAATTATTCAACTATTTTGCTCAATTTTAGTATAGACAGGTAAAAAACCTGTAATGTGCACGTACCTTTATATGCTGTAAATGCAATTGCTACTCGAATGTACGAGTCAACTCCTAAAAGTCCAGGGAACGCGTTAAAATACACGGTCATTTTACCATTAGGAGATGAAAACGCTCTTGGACCAATTAAGTGTTTTGGCACTAATGCAGGATCGCCATTTTCAAGTTTTCCACATATTCGTTCCGTAGTTCTATTCGAGTCTCCAAACTAAGCAACAAATTGAGGTCGAAAAAATTAGGATGGTTCATACTGTAAGTACATACATATACATACATGTATATATTTGTATATACTAACTGTATAAATATAGATGTGGTGAAAGCGTAAGCCAAATAAAAAATTCGTATCGAATAAAGCGCTACCTAATACTAATATTTCCAACAAATTCTTGGTTTGCTAATCCGTATAATGCACCACTAATAACCAATTTTGCTCTTAAATAAACTGGCTAAAGAAGCTAATTTAGTTTAATGAAAATCTTTACATAGGTATAGCATGTAATGGTAACACAAATGTTAACATGTTACGAATTTGTAATGTTGTATGGATTTTCTCACGACTGTAAAATAAGTTTAGTAGTTCAGAATCGGCTATAACTATAATTCTGCAGTCACTGTCCCACAGCTGAAATATTCACCACAACATAACGAAGAATCTAAAATAGATACCTAGCTGCTTTGTCGAACCTTTTGTATGAATATCTTGTATGTACACTATTGTATTTTCTTCTTTACCTTAATATACAAATTGCATGTTGAATGCTGCCTCGCTTTAATATCAAGCTCTTGAACAACAGCCATAACACCATGGTTTTCTGGAGCTTCGACACTAAAAGATTTTTCGCCGAAGCTAGGGAACGTCAGCCTCCATATTTCCATTGCAGTTGCCCAAGGACGATTTTCGAAAATGGGCAGGACCACGGCAAAATTGGGATAGTCTTTTAGTTTAACCTTCACCTGATTGCCTTGGGAATTAGTGGGCACATTCTGCTCTATTTTCTGCACATTTGTTTCCAGCGATGTGCTTTTCCAACTACCACCAACATTTTTCAGCATGGAATTGACTTGCTGAGAGCGGACAGCATGTGCCGGAAGTAATGAGACTATGGATGCTGTGTTAATGAACAATTTAATAAAATACATGTATATGGTAAGCTAAATTAAATAATGTGTGCAGAGAATTTCTGCAAATATTCTTAGGTGCACTTTTACTTAAAAATATGTTATCTTACGTCCATAATGCGTTCCAAGTCCATTGGGACAATATATCAACATAAACACACTACAGATAAAAATAGAAATCTTCATTTCGCAACGAATCACAAAAGCTTGCACTTGCTTAACTTGTCCCAAACTGCAGGTATTTACAGATACACAAATGCAACATGCTTGCATATAAATATGAATATGTTATCTATGTAGCATTTCTACATAAAAACTGCACAAAATTATTTTGGCACCCAAAAATACGAGAATTTGGTAACCATTTTCTCAGTTACCATTCCAACAGAAATGCACTTTACTGACAATGCCTTGGGAGCTCAAAATGACAATGATGCAACGCATACTATTCCTTAACTTGGAATGTTGATAAAGAATGAAATAAATTTTGAGTAGGACACAGGATCAGTATTAAGGACACTCTTTGTAAGATTGCAAGTACAGATAGATAGCTTCTTCAGAATCCGACTAAATAATATACTTAAAAGAGTATGTATGTACGGATAGGAGGCAGTAATTGATTTTAAATAGATAACTTCTTGATAGGAGAAGGTTAAGGTAGTACTCTCAGTCTCACCCACAGTCCATTTCGCATACACGACAATACTTACAAGCACAACAACAATTGCAAAGGAAGGCACGCAATAAACGAAATTACTACTCGTTGGCAAAGCAAAAGCATTATCGTAAACTGCATCATAATACTATAGGTACTGCATAACTTTTTGAGGTCAATTTTCCCTTCCCCTCATGTCAAGTAAGGAAATAAATACATTACTATGTATTGTGCAAAATGAAGTATGATGCGAGAAAGTAGGTTTACTTTTTACAAGATTTTACTTACTACTTACCTTAATACTATTTAAGCTAAACACGTTTTAAACATTGAGAGTAGAGCTTAATACACATTTGGTTTTGGTGCCGTAGTACGTGCTACGTACCTACTTTATATAAGAAATACAAGTTTTAATTTCATCTCGTAATAATGGTCATTTGACATCTTTCTTCTTACATACATATTTGGTTACATTAGAGCAGACTCGCTGAAAGATTGAGATTGAAGTAACATAATGTAGCACATAATATAATCATTGACTACAGCCAGACTGCATACAACCTATAAACAAACTTTTGCAAAGTAAGTGTAAGTAGAATCGCATGCGAGAACCAGGCGAGAACCACATTTTATTTGTAATCATGTTATGTATTTTTGCTACACATTTCATTACTTTTATGTGACATTCCAACCAGGCTTGCCAGATAAGTAATTACTTGGTAGATAGAATAATTTAAATAAATACAAAAACACTTTTTAATTCTGTGTGTGCATAATGTGGAATTAACTAAAAAATTGAGCCTAGAAAAGGTATAGTATGTACTATTGAATTATTACGGGATGGTACATGCTTTTCTTAATTATTCAAATTCCTTGTGATAGAGTTGAATATGTGGAACTTTTTAGGGTCTCATTTTGTAGTTTGAATAAATGTTAATTTCAATTATTATTTTAGAACATTTCTAACAATCAAAATGTTTTCCTTGCGATGTATTATGCTACCAATCTCAAGAAACTCCTTCCGCAAGCTACCTGACGCTTCATAACTATAGGATAATTTGTACATTTTATGCTAAAAACATAGTGATATCTGGCAAGCCTGATAATATCACTTTTAAGACTGTTATTCAATAATGACCCTAATATAATGTAAAGCAAACCAGATATTAAAATATACATGCTACTTGAGTACGCACTGAATATTGCATATTCATGTTGGATACTTCTTTGTGTATGATATTACTCCAAACTAGACGTTTGCCATTGTTTACGAGTATTTTACATTTATACAAACCATTCATGCCCAACTATACACAACAAATCTACGTGACTAATAAAAATTGGTTTTTGTTCTTATAAGAGATGAATGAATGAGCACTGAAGACATGTATAAGCTTGTACATACATAACTTGAGCATGTATCAAATGTCATGTTTATGTATATACCACATTATATTCATCATTAGTTAGTTAGCTGTTAGGTAGTATACAGTATACATACACATAGACAGTAAAAATGCATAAAGGAACATAAGTTAATGTATGTAGCTTACCTACTTACTTAAATCCACTGTATCCATTGCGTTAGCTTTAGCTTGCCTCGACATTTGCCACTTGCACCGGTTGTGAAGGCAATTTTTCTAACAAATCTTCTCAAGTGGCTCTACTCTACTAATACCGGTTTTCAACTAGGCTAATCATACCAAAAGTGTTATATCACAACACATGCATTAAATCTATCTTCAATTGACAAAGTATGTCGCTCCAGTTGTTTTCTTATGAAAAGATTAATAGTTTTGGGACAGATATGATATGGGGATGATCTTAATAAGCTTAATATAAATTTGGTATATAATTCATACAAGATACAGCACTGCAGCCTTAAAACATTATCACATCCTAAACAAGCAACATTATACGAGTACTGTACAAACTCTTATACATACATATAGAATAGAAGAGTACACAATGAAATGGAGCTCTAATTCGCATTCTGGTATAAAATGATGTACCTAAGGTGTACTATGTGCTTAACCGGATTACCGGATTCGAGTAGGTATAAAACTTAAAGGATAGCATCAAGTAAATTATAATGATGCTAAAATGCATAATGTAGGTACACGTACGCGTTCTGACGAAAACCAATTTACTACTAACTACTACCAAATGTTATTATAAGGATGTCGTGGCTGAATTTATTGTTTGTTGTTATACAGTGTAATGAGCTTATAATCTAATGCGGACAGGGTTAACGGGCCACATTATTTCTAGCTTATTATAAAACGTTGCAAGCTAATTTTTTTACATGATTCATTTTTACATGAACCTAATAATATAATGTTGTCTACTCGCTATCTAACACTACACGGCCACTCTCAGAAACCATCTTTTCCGCATCCTGTCCTGTGTCCTGGCTTTACTGCGTTAACATTACATGTATTGTGCCATATATGTACTTTTAGGTTTATTCATATGGATCGTGGGCTTTCAACTCGAATTTTTTGGAAAATTATTTTGTAATATAAATTGCAAAGTAATTACATAATCATAATCCTGCCAACACCACACAACATAATCAAGGACGTGATTTTTCGCTTTATTATGTAGTGGTATATTACATTATAAGAATGCCTTGGAAGTTCTGTTTGTGTATGTATGCATCTAACCGTCTGAGCCCACGTTTTTCCTATTATTATTCAACATTTTTGAATTCTGTTTTCAGAATGGAGTAATGTGTCCTCTGAATAAGAAAATGAGTAATACTGGTCCAAATCGCTACACCAGCTTCCACCTACTCCGCCCCCTTTTCTTAAAATTCAACTTTTTGAATTATTTTCAGAATTGAGTAATGTGTCCCCTGAATATTACCCCTAAGTAAGTAGCCAGCGCAGCGGTTCCACACGATTTCGATTTTTTTTATATGCGGTTATCTATGTAAATAAATTACCACTACATTGTTACAGCTGTTTGCCACAGTTTATTCTTACTGAAATTATTGACTAAATAAGCAAATATGTAAAAATGTTGATAGCTGATAATTTAGTACGGGTTTTTAGTGCAAATCACAAACATTTATTTAACTCTACATATAAATTCATTTATTTAGACAAAAATACTCAAAACATGAAACAATTAGAAATTCATCGATAAAGATATTAGGACGATGGTAAATTAGATAGTTATACATTTTGTATTAATATGAAATATTTGGTATCAGGTACCGTATGAGAAGGCATATATGATGACAGTTTGTGTAAAGATCCGCTGCATAGCATGGTACCTAGCCTTATACGAATTGACAAAGGAATTTCTGATTTTATTTTGTTACAAAATAAAAAATATATTTTGTAAAATATAAAAAATACACAATGTATATAAAAGCATATTATTTCAATAATGTCGAAATACGAAATAATTAAGATGCAAAGTGAGGTCTCCAGAATAAGAATTATATCCCCTTTAGGAACCAAATACCACTTATTGAGGAGCTTGTCTCCCCTATAGTAATGATCCATCTGTCCGTCTGTACGTACGTTCCGTACGGTGAAACGAAATATCCTTTAATGATTTCTCAACCACTTAATAAACCTTAACCCTTTTATTACCACTAATGCCATGCAATCAGTCGGCCTGTATAGGATAATGCAATATACATAATTAATACATATTCCACACATATACTATAGGATAACCAAATACCAACTCAATGCAAGAAGTCAGTTACTATTTAGTTTACAGCACTTTCTGGATGATTTATGTCCATAAAAAAGACGAAAGAAGACGAAAAAGTAATATAGACGCTTTATTATTATAATATGTGACACGTCACGTATTCGTTCTTGGTTGATGTCTAATAGTTAAGAATTTCATTCAGGGTTTCAGTTTAATTAACTGTTTCAATAAATTAAACTAACTACTACATGTAATTTCTAAAATCTTTAGCAGCAGCAGCAAATTACTATACGAAGAAAGTATGGAGGTATAGAATTGGAAAAGCTTCGGTATAATTATAATACAATTCAGTACCTATATAGCCTTGCATATTAGCATCCCCTTCCCCACCCCTATCAAAATTCAAACGAGAATGTGAATATTTCTATTTTTTGTCGAAAAGTATTTTTGCAAACAAAATGAACTAAATATATTTATTTTGGCAAATGCAAATGAGATATTAACAGGGGGCATTTAAAAACAAATTTCGTTTTGTCCATGGTCCCTTATATTCGTAGAAATTGTACGTATATATAATTGACACTTTTGCCTTATAATATAAACTATAAAGGCTATGTAAAAATTTTATTTTAAGAAACTGTTAATAATAATAATAATAATGATAATAGTTTTCGAAGGTAGAAGATTCGAAGAATATGTATGCAATGGTAGGAATAATATTTGTAAATACCCATAAAATATTTAAGACAGAATTTCGGAATATGGAACATCTTGTGAACTTTGAACATTTTAGAATTTAGATGCTTTTTCAACAAACTTTTATATCGTACACGCAAACTACAATGAGATCTGGAAGACAAGCTTGAAATGCGCGAATACTTAAATCCCATAGCTGTTGTGTTTGGAGGTTGATTCCGAATTCCAACTGCTGCATAATAATATTATTATAGTGCATAGTACAGTATAGTGTTGTATGATGATACGGTCTTCCTTATTGCCTTTCATTTCATTCGTCTGTATTACATTATTCTTGTTGTTCGTGAAGAAAATTTGGACTGAATTTGGAATTTTGAATATTTATTAGCAACCCGGAAATGGAGTGGGACGGAAGTTCGCAGTTTGACGATACACCGACCCAGGCTATTGACCGTAGGTCAAGATCCAAATCAGGATCGCCGCCCGCAACTCTATCAACATCGCAGTTTGACGATACGATACCAACTCAAGCTATTATTCGTAATCGCTCAAAATCGAAGTCTGTTTCTCCGGCGTCTTCTCCCTCCAGGTCAAGATGGGACGGAAGTTCGCAGTTTGACGATACACCGACTCAGGCTATTAACAGGAGGAGCAGGTCAAGATCCAAATCAGGATCGCCGCCTGGATCGCCGCCCGGATCTCCACCAACATCGCAGTTTGACGATACAGTACCAACACAGGCTATTACTAGTAATCGATCTAGATCAAAATCAGGATCGCCGCCCGCATCTCCATCAACATCGCAGTTTGACGATACGGTACCAACTCAAGCTATTACTCGTAAACGCTCTAGATCGAAATCTGTTTCGCCAGCGTCTTCTCGCTCCAGGTCAAGATGGGACGGAAGTTCGCAGTTAGACGATACACCAACCCAGGCTATTGACCGGAGGAGTAGGTCAAGATCCAAATCAGGATCGCCACCCGGATCTCCATCAACATCACAGTTTGACGATACGGTACCAACTCAAGCTATTACTCGTAAACGTTCTAGATCAAAATCTGGTTCTCCGGCGTCTTCTCGCTCCAGGTCAAGATGGGACGGAAGTTCGCAGTTAGACGATACACCAACCCAGGCTATTGACCGGAGGAGTAGGTCAAGATCCAAATCAGGATCGCCGCCCGCAACTCTATTAACATCGCAGTTTGACGATACAGTACCAACTCAAGCTATTATTCGTAATCGCTCAAAATCGAAGTCTGTTTCTCCGGCGTCTTCTCGCTCCAGGTCAAGATGGGACGGAAGTTCGCAGTTAGACGATACACCGACCCAGGCTATTGACCGGAGGAGTAAGTCAAGATCAAAATCAGGATCGCCGCCCGGATCTCCGTCAACGTCGCAGTTTGACGATACGGTACCAACTCAAGCTATTACTCGTAATCGCTCT
>JAQFYC010007315.1:0-10682 GCA_034694165.1 Tomocerus mixtus
AATCCGGATTTCGGATTTGTCAAATCCGGTTTTATTCGGATTTGAAATCCGGATTATATCCGGGTTTAACAGCCCTAATTCCAATCCAACTGTAACAAAAATAGTAAAGTTACATAATGTAATAACTAATAGTAATAGTAACGCAAATAGCAAGTAATAAACGGTAACAAAAAGCAAATCCCTATTATATTATGGTTCAAACCTCTTTATGTACATATTTACTAAAACTTTAGGTTAGCTAGTATATGCTTATACATAGAATTATTGTCAAACAACAAAGGAAAAGTATAGTTAAGCTTATATAGATGATAATGATAAATATATTAGAGATAAATGTAGGTTTGTATAAAGTTCTCATCGGAAGCACTATGATATCATATGATACGATTATGCTCTTATTCATGTCACATCCTGATATCCGACTATCAACGGGAATTAATTCCCTCTCATGAAATATGAGCTCAGACCCAGACCAGAAGCCATTCTACTCTATTATTATTAGATCAACCAAACCTTGTCTTAGTCTTTAGTGTCTATTCTGCTCCACAATCTCTATGTCTACATCTCTAGGCACTACTATATACGTAAATGCATTATATCACAGATAATACTAACTAAAAACATACTTGAGAGCTAAATTCTATATATTATAGACGAAACACAAAGTAAATGGTATAAAGATAGTTTTTGGGCTGCTAACTTTCCTACCATTATAACATCATCATAATATTATCGTCATTCTCCTGGCTTTTGGCTTAGAAATTTTATTCCCGGTCTCCGCTCATTATTCCCTTCCTTCATTCTGTCATGGACACTTTATATAAGCATATCCTTTATTGCTTGCAGAATACTATCACAAGAGGTAAGGCTATAATATATTTAGTATATACTATAGTATAATATAAAGATGATCTTCTATACATAAGAACAGAGTTGTGTTGCAATAATAGCTACCATTACTGAAATGAGGGAACTCAACTGAACAGAATTGAACGGTAAAGTATCTATAAAGGAAACTTATTTATAGAACCTCCGCTCTTCTCTATTTTCCATGTCATCTCCTATTAACTGGATCTATTCTCTTACATTTCAGATGACTCGGATGGAATCCCAAATTGTTCTGCTTCCCATTCCATCCAGTAAATCTAAACTAACGAAAGTTCCGCACGCTTTCCATTCCAATTCCGTCCGCTCTTACATATTAAATTCCCTTCCACGGGCAAATAACTTTTTCATTATTAGAATTAGCCCGACGTAAGTTCACTCCAGAATTATTGACCTCATTAACTTCACAAATGCTGAAGTATAGTAGAGCATTTCAAGCTAGGGATAATTTTGTTAACAGTATATTAAGCATAGCACA
Organism: Tomocerus mixtus; assembly: GCA_034694165.1. NCBI lineage: Eukaryota > Metazoa > Arthropoda > Collembola > Entomobryomorpha > Tomoceridae > Tomocerus > Tomocerus mixtus. Next base: position 1,364 of record JAQFYC010007315.1, read on the forward strand.
AAGTAAGTTTACTAAAATTCCTTCTATTAAGAAGGTCACCAAATATAATAATATTTACACATAACATGTATGTAGGTTTGTCTACCGAATCAAATGTGACACAAAATAAGAGCACCATAATATTTTTCTGTTAATCAATAAAGAAATAACAATTTAGTTTCGTTTACGGCTTGATGAAATGTGATACAGTTTCTATTTGCAGTATAATAATGGCTGTTACGCCAAAAAACGGAATGATTTCTACTTTGTTCGGCTTAAGGTGGTATTTACCCAAAAGTCGCTATTTCTTTATCAGGAAATTATCATGACTGCTATTTGTATCTGAGTATGTTTGCTCCGAAGTCTATTAGCTCGCATTACCGTTTCATGCCAAAATACACTTTCAACTCCAGGCACAATTTCCTTCCGAAAGGATTTCCTACCGTAAAGACTAGCGATAGCAAGAGCATTAGAAACCATGTTGTAGACAATCAGGAAACTAATTATTATGATTTATACTTTGCAATGGAAGTCAATTTGTGTGTACCTTTGTGTACAATTTACCCTAAATGCATGATAAACGCAAGCAAGGCTGGCTGTCATTTGCCGTAAGCCGTAGCGTAGCAAGAAACACCAACCATAACATAGTGCACACATACTAAATAATGTCTACCTTTCTTCCAAACACAGTTCACATGCATAGAAAGGGTTACCTAAACCTAACTCACAATCAGAACACGACTTCGTAAATAGCTAGCAAAAACACAAAATAGGCAGTATTAGGCAATTTATGCATTAATGGGCCTTCAATGTAATGTATTGTGTGATGTGATACATAATACATGCTGGCACCCAAAATCGTACATAACGGGCGAATCAAATCGCCTTTGCTCCAACTCAAACCAAAATGTAATGTACACAGATTATCAAAATAGGTTTTAGCTCTAATCTAACACACCTTACTTTAGTATATTACCAGGCCATGGTACCTACTACCTACCCTGTCGGTGCCTAATGCCTACTGCCTACCTATATTAAATCCTAATCGTACGTAACTGCACAATGTCCATACATGCAAATTTGAAAATACATCCAGTATGCATATATGCTACTATTATTATTACTTATATATTTATTACTCCCTGACTAAAGTGTACTATTACTGCTAAATGCCATATAATATGCTTTCACATTTTCCTAGTCGTTTAGTATACCGGGTTTGCATAAATAAATGGTCTAACTATTTATTAGCCTTTTTGAACTTCTAACTTGGTTGTGAGCTTTTATTTCGAACAAAAGTTTTTAAGAATCCGACTGATTTTTTGAAACTTTTTAATAGGACATCGCTACTTGTTAGACAAGTACAGTAGCTCTGCACTCTGTTTTAAGATATATAGTACATATAGCAATGATATATTCAATGTGAATACGAAACGATGGTTTTCTGGCAAGAGTCATCTGCCAAGATTTGGTGAAATGAAAAATATTCTAAGGATCAAAATTTGTATTTGGCTATGTAATTGTTAGAGTATATATTTTATAGAATTCTAATTAAATTCTGTTATAATTCCAAGATACGTTATAGGTAGCAGCCAACAACATTTAGGTATACTTACAAAAATCCACACAGAGCAGAGCAAAATAGCTTATACGGTCATCATACGTTGTTGTAGCAAATTCTACATACAAATATAGCATACAGCCAGCCTTATTGTTAGTTTATTACTGTAGATAACCTAATAATAAATAAACTATAGGTAATTGTAATAGAAATCGTTAGTAATCACCTGGAATACACGAACCCTATCTTTCTATGTACATACCGTAGAGGATTAAGATTAAATAGTGTTCGATTTCACGATTTCATTAGATTGGCTCATGATTAAAATGAATATGAAGATTACGGAAGCGTGTATGAATAAAATATAATGGATATGGCTAGAACTATAATGGTAGCCCAGATAAGTACTTATATGTTATGTTATTAAACCGAATTTGAGTGGCAGGCTATGGCCATACATATCAGGTAGCTTACCTAGTTAGTTAGTCATACCATTATGTAGATATCAATTTGTGTCTACCGTTTCATATCATAATATCAGATCACATCATATAGCAAAGTGAGTACAAGTACGGTCAGCCCATTAAAACAAAGTGAGCTCTTCTTATGTTCCCTTAACATGATACGGAATACTTTACAGAGCAGAGGCCAGGCCAGGGCTGGGCCACAATGCATTATTTAATAAGTAAAGGAGCTCTGCATAAAAATAGAATAGGTACATAAAGTGAAATCAGATTAACCAGATATTATAATGAACTTCTTTTGATCCCGACAGACTTCACATCACTATCACCAGCATGAATAGAAAAGAAAACAGAATTAATATTAGTGCCTATATAAAATGCAAAGTATAATGTACATACAAGTCTTGTTTGTGATGTGATGTGATGTGATATCTAATCTCTGTGTTGTTCCCTTCCTTAAATTTAACATCTCCTCCTACCTTTTAAACCCAGATCACCTTTCTGTTTATTTTATACACACATACATTCAATACCCATATCATATCCAAAGAAAATAGAAATATCTGTACTTACTCCTTAGTTATATAATATTTACATATGATAAGCACGCACCTACGAGTTTAAACTCAATAGTAAATTGTGTGTAAGCTTTCCAATTCCAATTTCAGTGTGTGTATGGATGTTTTGTAAGGTAAGGAGGGTAAGATAAAGGCAAACCGGAATGAAAATCAGTTTTGGGGATCACATCCCTTACAGTACTATAAGTACATACACTAAAAGTATAACTATTGTATGTATAGAAAAATAATATGCCCAATACTTAGAATCCATTTAGTTGCTAGTTGCTGGTTACTGTAGCTAGTTTGTTTTTAAGAAATGTTAAATGGTACATGGAAATAGTTAGCAGTTAGCATACTTATCAAGTGCTATGATGTGATGTGAGATGAAATGAAGAAATGCAACACCCAAAAGCTCACTCACGTAATCGTAATGGGATATGATATGGAGTGATGTGATGTGATGTGATAGCAAATGATGGATTATACTGATTACACACCTTGAATTATAGATAATATTCTCTTTTCATGCTTCCCATTTAATTCATTTCATGGATCTAATGCTAATGTCATGTAATGTAACATAATCTAAGGAGGCTGCTCTCTTCTCTGCATAAATACAACAACAACGGTGTAATCCTATGTTATTTTATGTTCTTGTATTAGCAAAGTACGTATGTTGTCTGCCCTTTTCTATTGCGTACACTATTTAAGCTTACTCTGTCTGGATACATTCATTTTGGAATTATATACAAAGTACAAGATTGTACTTTCATTCAATGTTCAGTACAACATTTACGCAACCAGATGAGAAATATACATGCATACAGATAGTATTGCACAGTAAAAATGCATCAGCATCACCATTATACTTTGAGGGTTTATGTAAAAATGACTTCTTTTTTATGGAAAAACAGAAAGACCTAAATTATAATTTAGTACTATAATAAAATCATAGGTTTAAATAAATTGTGAATGTGACCCTGAGTATACATTAGAGCTTAAAACAGTTGAATGAAATTCTTGCAGGACCATTGCAGTGTAGACTCTACCTAACCAGTAGTCTTCTTATATAGGTATGTATTACAGTTATCAATTAATGTAATGAATAAAAATTAATTGAAATTAGAGCAGAAATACGTAACAACATAGATAATAATGAAATTAAATGCATGTGTATTAAATACAAAGAGTGTTATGCATTTCTGTTTTAATAATACTATAGTTAAATACAATAAGGAAGAAAAAGAGTAATGACTTGACTCGTCTGGAAGAAGAATTCATTCCAGACTTGGCCAGATATGGCTGGACTTAAGAAAGTTACCGAATCAGCGTGTCGTTGTGTATAGCTCTGCGATGCGGCATAATTTTTTCTTCATTCTTGTTCATGTTTCATATGGCTATAAATCTTTAGGTGATCCAAACTGAAGCATACATAAGTAATACGTACTCTATGAACAACTGCATACATATGTATACATAGTTGGTTACATACTGTACTCCACTCCACACAAACGATCCATAAGGAGGTGTCCATTCCAGTTCACATTAAATATTTTTTGCATCAAATAAGCAGAAGGCATGGCTGGGCTTGTCTTACTTATGCTTACTTAACGTGTGGTATGGTATGGAATACTGTGGTCTAGTGTGTAGGTTTTTGGACATGGATCATCTTCCTCTTTTATCATAGGCTAGTTATGGCGTACGTGTTAATGTTATTTAATCACAAAGGTTTGTCTTCTCCTATATACTTATGCATTCCAATTATGCTATGATTATGAAAATATTTGTTGAAAACTACCACTGGATATTAGTCAGTAAGTATAGTATACTGAATCTTTAATTCTATATCATGCAAGGCTATAATATCTATACAATGTTAATGATTATAATGATTCTCTTTGCTATTATCTGTACTGTTTACTCATTTATTCATTTCGGCTCCACCTCCGATCTGAGTCTATTATGGATACACGTTATGCAAGTATTTATGTCAACGGCACATATTAACAATGGAAAAGTTGTATCAGATATCTCCTTAAAGAAAATTCTCCCAACTCTTTTTGGCTTTATCAAGAAAATTAATTGCTCACTCAAGTTAAAACGGAATATAAGTTGGTTTCACAACGATATTCACAAATCGTATATAATTTTGTAAATAAAACCACTTAAATTATAAGCCTTTACAAAGTTGTAACCTCCAATTATCTGTAATATACTTACGTTTAGAAATATCACCAAAACCAGTAAAAATTCTCAATGCTGTGAATTTTTTGGATTTAAATTAAATTAATTGTATTTTAAATAGAGAAAACTGGAATCTCACTCTTTGTGGTAATTTTTCCGTTGACACATACGTTTACATATTCAGTTATGTGCATTATGCATATTCCCTAAGCGTCTATCTCTATTCTTTACATAGAGCTAATAAAATAAGGGAACCAGCAACCCAGCACACGTTATACTTATTCATCACATCACACCACATCATCATTCCATGTTAACTTAGATTACTCATGTAGCGCACAGCATGATGGAAACAATTATTACATACATTATGTCAATTAAATGGGTGGTTCACATATCATTGGATTTTCTCATGCGTATTATGTACATTGTACACATCATGGAATGAAATATTTTAAGTGAAGTGAACTCTACTCCTATTAAAATCCTCGTCATCAATTGAAAGGCCTGAAAATGCCAAGCCAAGCAAAACAAGGGAAAGTACCTATTAACGTATTATTGAGGTGATTTGAATTGAGAGTAGAATTAAATACTTAAACTATTATTGTGCAATTTGATACTGAAATTGAGTTAACTGTATATTTTATTACAATTACCGGGGTCTATCAGTCTATCAGTCTATCTTATAGTTTAATATTTAGCTTGGATTGTTTTTGTAATGTGTAATAGTGTAATTGTATGAATTATCGTGGGGAAACATCACATCAGTCTATAATAAGTAGAATTAGATCCTGGCTTGACTTCCCTCTCTTCCTCTACTGTAATATTATTACTTTACAATATTACGCAAGTATGTAATGTAGTATGTATCTGTATTCTGTATATGTACAAAATGTAAATTCAAATTCAAAGTAGCCATAATACTGATATTCTCTAAATTATATATCCATTTCAACCAGGATCTGGCCGTCAGACTGTCAATCAGGAATGAGAGGTGCATGCATGTAGTATGTTATGTAGTTACATTTCAGATACTTAAAATTTAGTTGATTTCATTCGAGTTGAGAGCTAGTTAGCGGCTGCGGCTGCTGATTCATCCTATACAATTATAGTAATGTTATAGGTTTATCCCTCTACTAAACTAGTAGTAATAGTCACTGTAATCCCATTAGATTAGCAGGATTCTTGTAATTTAGATTTTATTGTTTTACCTACCCGCATGTTTCCTACCAAACCAAACCAAACCAAACCACAAAATTGCTTTTTCTTAACTAATGCCACTAAAATTTAATACTAATAAAAAGTAAACTGTTTCTTATACTTCATTGAACATCAAACGTTTACGGCATTGTTGTTGTTTGCTTCTTTTATGTATTTTAAGTATTCTTTTCTATGTATACGTAAATATGTATGTATGTATGTATGTACATTCTTGTTATGATATTAAATACATGTGTAACAAAACAAAACTATCCTAAAAGTTAGAATTGCTAACGAGATGTACTGTATATACAATAATAAGGAGGTTAGGCCAAGATCTCGTCACGTATTTTCTATTACTACCTAAGTATTGTACTGTAAGTACTGTCGGCTTTTATTTCCCCCTTATATATCCAATCATAAACTCTTTCATTATTATTACACATAAAATAAAAGGCTAAGCAAAACCAGTACTGGTTTTTCAGTTGTTTTCCTAATGGGTTTTGTCACCTTTTCACCGGAATACTTTAACTAGTTACTAAAGAACTTCAATTTTGTTTTCTATGCGCGCTATTGTCACATAACAACTTGTTAATAACATCTGGTTAAGTTTAGACAGAAGAGAAGCTGTGCTATGCAAATGCAACAGAAATTAGATTTACGACCCAATTCTAAAGTTATTTTTATTATTTTTCTTTTTCTTTCTTTAGTTAGTTAAATAATTAATTTAACTGTACGTAAGATCCCTTATATAAATATATATGTAAAGGCTTTGACTATAAATTATATAGTTGGATTCTTGTAGTAGTCATAAAGGAGTCTACTATAATTATAAAGGAACTATGTAGCTATTGCCTACTACTTATACTGCTCCTTACTTACGTGACCATTACATGGATAAGCATTAAAAATCGTACACAATAAAATTTATGCTAAAAAGGTTAAACATTTTATTATGGCACTTATTATTTCGAATTGGCAAAACAACTGAATAATAATGGCTAATTAATTTGCAACTTTTCTTTTTTCTCATGTACATAAATATGGTTTGGGATCGCCCAGCGTGTTTCCGTTCCATTTTGAGGGAAAAATTATTCCATCCGTCAGTCAATTCGCAGCCACCAAGCAAGGCAAGACAACAAAACAGAGCAAACTTACTCAACAGCTTGTCTGGCCTGGCTTGGCCTGGTCCGGTAAAAGTCTCTGACTGATTGTGAGCTCACAAGCAAGGAGCCTGTGGCATTAGCAAATGAGAATTCTTAAAAATCTTGCAAAACAACCAGCACAGGCATAACTAATAGGAATAGGAGGATTACATTAGTATCCGTAGTATATTATCTTGTCTGAATTGCATACAGACACTTAATTACTTACTTATGTACTCTTTGCAATTGCAGCTGACGCTAACGCTAACGCTGGCTTGACTTTGACTTGACTTGACTTGACTTGTCTTGTCTCATCAACAAATATATATTATAGCCACATAAGTAAGTATAAGCATAACTAACTATTTGCTAATAAAGTATTATGCATAAATTTAATAGCCAGGCCAGGCTAAGCTCAGTTAAGACTAAATGCAAAAGTAATAATACCCTCCATGGTTTTGGGATGAGCTAAACACATAATTTATGTAAAATGATGTCACACTTTTTTACCTGACAGCTACATACTTTGTGTTGGGCTAGCTAAAGCTGGCTGGATGCATATTAAAATAAATGCTAATCATTAACACATCAAGTACCTACATAAACTAATGATAATAAACGTTCATAAAATTATTAATACTATTATAAACATAGGAAAGGTAGGCATTTTTAATGAGAAGATAGTAATTAAATTGTTTGCGCATTGGTAGCCAGTAGGCAGTAGGGAGGGAGGTAAATTGTAAATTATAAACGCTTACATTGTATGCAAACTTATGCCATTGCTGCGGGAGTTCCGTAATTCGTTGGGTACCTAAATAATTCAAACAAACTGCTTCTATTCTCTTATACTTATTTTTAATTTGTTATGTAGGATAGCAAGCTACAGCAAATGTTTCAAATTGTATGCGAAACAGTTGTGCTTTGTGATCGTGACACAATTTGCTTCTAAAATATTCAACTATTCAAAATTGTAAACCAAGATGATTAAAACCAGCTAAATTCCGACCAATACGAATGTTTATTAAACTATTTTAATTGTAATAATGTTTTTTGTAGATGATATGGTAGGATAAATTACTTTTATTTGCTACTCAGGATTCCGGGAAGAAAAAGGGTTTTCCACCAGTGCTCCAGGAATAAATATCGGTCTATTTTACTGACAAATGTTTAGCAAATTGTTTTGTTTTAATGTACCTATATGAATATGACAGGCTGTTGCATACTTCAAGCCAGTCCAAAAAATGTATTTAGACTATTTTATATAATTGTTAGGAAAAACGAGTATTGTTTTGGAAAAATTAACACGAATTGCCTTTAAACGGTCAGAGTAATGGAAAATGCACAGGGAAACGTTTACTTGTATTTTAACCTAACCTAGCATTTATTTCATGAACCTAATTTATTAGATTTACCATGAGTGTACTGAGCAGTGCAGTGGACCCCAAACTCCAAAAAGGTGAAGTAAATTGAATCAAAACGGACATAATATAGGATTTCATTAGTCTAGTCATTTTATGCAAGCAGTTGCAGTTGTGTTCCGGCAATCAATGATGAAGCATCCAGGACCAGGCCAGGGTGAGAGTGAATTAAATTGAATGAGTATAAATAGGATATCAAAATACAGTTAAACCAACATAACACGAAGTGAAACCAAAAACCAAACTCTCCTGGTATCCAATTTGAGAGCGTTATGTCTCGGCTAATGGGTTTGAAATCCATCTAGCATTTCCCACCTTCCAATTCCCATCTAGCTTTAATATTCTGAAATTGTATGATTTTGTGTTCTTAATATTACATCTGATCATGTAGTATACTAGCTTTATTTAGCATGGTAATCAAACAACGTGTAGTATATACTAAAGTACCATAAGTAAGTAACAATGAGCTCCCCGTTTAAAACTGATATGATGTGACGTGACGTGAGTTTAGTACTTTATAGAGAGGACATGGACATTTATATATTTATACGTGTGTAGAGCATGAAAGCGTTTATATATGCGTTTAGGTAATTGAAAAATAATATTTTGAGAAGGGAGACTCTGTATTATTATAGGAAAGGGTGTCTGACGTATATTCTTATGTATAAGTGAGGTAGGCTTATTTATGCTTTGTTACTTAAGTTGACGTTGACTGGGACTGCATTTACTATTGGGTGCAGATTAATCGGCCCTAGATAAGTAGGTTTGGTAGCTTTAGACCTTAAGCTTTATTTTTGCATAAAGTGGA
>JAQFYC010007316.1:0-10674 GCA_034694165.1 Tomocerus mixtus
TATTGGCCTGGTCAGTGTGTGGAGGTCTCTTATATAGATTCGCTCTACCCCCTCTAAAACATACATACATACATACATAGCGTTACACAATCATTAAAAATACTTTTGCATTTGTTTCAGGCCCCACGTACCACAAACCCAAACGTAGTAAGAGTAAATCTTGGGGGTCCACATCAAATGTACAAGCTAATGCTACTTTGACAGCCACCGTTGAAAAAGGGAAAGGAATTAATGGTTAATTGGTGCATTTCTAGAGATATTAACAATACTAATCCTAATTACACTACTAACCAGTACGCTTGAATACTTTCGGATTAAAGAATGCAAGCACCTTCAAATTTTTTATATTGTTTGTGGACATCTGTACTGTACTACAGTCTGTAATATTTTTATTCATATTTTTCCTATACCACTGATACAGATAATAAATATGAATTTGTCAAAAAGCAATATCCAGAAAAGTAATTAATTATGATTATGACATTTTAACCTCGACCACATCATTAGTTTAATGTATTTATTAAGCAGTAATGGCCAGTTTGTATAAGTCAAGCATGTTCCCTAATCCTATTTTTCAAAAAAAGGAGCTACAACTAGTCAAATGCTAACTTTATGTAGAAATATCACATGTACAACCTTATGGTAAACAATAAAGATGGAAAAAACTATACTATTTAACTATAAAAACTATAACAATATTGACATTTGACCTTAGCGCTAATTAAGGTAAATTATTTATGCACTTTTGCATCGATGACGCTGAAATTCGTATTTAAATTAAGGATTTTCTAGTAAAAAAGCGTCTCGGTGGATACTGGTTGGCTAAAATCATGTACATAGCTCTTTACTGGATGTAAGGAATATCGTAGTAAGACAATTTGCAGTTGCAATTTGCAATACTTTAAATAGATTAGGCGCTATTGCAAAAAATGGAACTCTTCTTCGCAACCCGCAGATTTCCTTATAAATAGAAATTCTTTTAAATATATTACTACATAAGTGCTATTGGAAAAGAATGACACTACGCCATTCTTCTAAAAAGTATCTTTATATTGTCATGTATTCATGTTATGGAATTCGATTGATGGCTTCTGTCAAACTATCAGCATTAGCGATAAATCGATAGCTTTTAAAGGTATGTGGTCATAGAGTGGAACCGTAAATGCAATAAGTGTTTATTGTCGTGTGACCATCGGCCCACCGTAAGAATTGTGTCACGAAATCAAAATGTGTTTGTCAATGCCAATGTTATATCCATTTACAATTACCTTAATTTAGATATTCTTCGAAATATAAATATTACTTTACCCAACATTTATTTAACTAATTAAGGGCTATACCGTTTACTTGCTGCTAACTGCTATTAAACTGACATGCATCCCATTAAGCTTCTTCATTTAAGTGCATGTATCAATATCAATCACATTCATTAAAAAGAAAGGTACCTAATAGCATTGCATGCTAGCCATAAGTAAGTTCATACATTTGCACTTGAACGGTTACATTAGATTGGACGGATTTTTTACCTGTATTTCGTTTCCGACGGTCAACCGGGCAAATGTATCAATCACTTCTATTCATATTGTACGTAGGTCAAGATACAGAGGAAGTTAAATTCCAGAAGTTCAAAAAGCCTAATTAGTAAATCCTCTTTAATTCGTAATGAGTTGGAATATGGACGAAAGGGGGAAAACTGAAAATAGTGGACACACAAAGGCCAAGAATATTTACTGGTGGGACCCTCCACCCATAGGCACTTCAACCCCTGTAGATTTTTGTCTCGACAGTTCTTTACACGGTTTAAAATACATAACACAGCCTAGAAGGCATTTAGCGGAGAGGTAATTAAAATTGGACAAGATTACTCTAATTACCATAAATAATAGGATTTCTTTTTGAAAATTGTACAAATCAATCTTTGTTTTTCAGAATATTTTGGGCAATTGCATTTTTGATGGCAGTTAGTCTGGCGACCTACTTCATAATGCTAATTTGGACACAATATCAAAGGAGTCCAATAATAGTCTCTTTTCAGCCAACTGAAACATCCATAGACCGAATTCCATTTCCAGCGATTACTATCTGTAATGTTAATAACGTACGGAGAAATATAGCTGAAGACTACATTAAGTACGTATCTGAATAATCAAATTCTACTTTTTTAGTAACTTTTCCATATTTTTCTACGATTCTTGTATTACAGGAAAGCCAGGAAGCTGATGGAAGAATATGCTATTGATCAGCAGGCATTTGCCAATCTTTACTATTTAGATCATGTTTGTGAAATAAACAAGTTCACAAAAAACTTCAATTTCAAACAGGAGCTTGATGTTGACTTCCTCCTGTTCCAATACGTTCTAGCACATTTGAATGCTTCTAGCCTAACATCAATAACTGAATTTTTAGGAAATGTCAGTTTTAATTTTCTCTTTTTATTAATCGTAATTATAAGATGAATACTAACTTTACCGTATATGATATTTGTGCATTATGTTCGTAAAGGTAGCTCAAAGTTGTGAAGATATGATTCCTTTGTGCTACTGGGGGGATGAAGTTCAGAACTGCTCTCATCTATTTTTCCCCAGTGAAACCAATTACGGCTACTGCTGCACATTCAATATGGTACCTACGTCCCTTTTACTCCGACTACGGTAATATTTAATAAAATTTATCTAACCGGACATTCGAAAAATGCTGGAACTCCCTCGCTACATGTAACACATACCTTAAATGTATATGATTTTTATGACAGGTAACTTGTAATCTAGACTACAAGTGCAAAGAAGCATTTTTCGAAAATCCTTTACTAACATCAAAGCATACGTATCAAAATTACTATAAATTATCCCCTTTTACTAGCAAATTACGTTAATTAGGTAAAAGCAAGCAAGAAAATGTATATATTTGAAATAACTTTTGATTGCCAGAAATGACAGTCATGATAATGCAGAAGTCTACAACGAATGGGAATCCCTAAAGCTAACTTCAGAAAATATTATCCTTAAAAGTGAAAACGAATTAGAAATGAATAGCAGTAGGCATAAATGGCCCAAACGACAACTACGTGCAGGAAAATCTTCCGGTCTAACTGTTCTCTTGAATCCAGATTTGGATAACTATTACTGTACAAATACAGATTCTGCAGGATTTCAGGTTACCCAGCTACTAAATGATATGATAGATATTTATATTGAGATAAGTTAAAATCGGAAGACATTTCTAAAATTTCTATACACTCAAAGGAGAAATAATTAAATAAACAAGTCCATTTAAAATATTAAATTTTAAAACGGTTTTAGTTGGAAGCTCATTCTCCGTTATCGTTTCCCAAGCCAAATGAGAATGGAATAGCCGTCACACCATTCTCAGAGACATTTATGGCTATCAAACCTGACATAACTGTAGCAGATGACAACATTTTGACATTTCCATTGGTACTACAACACAATATCTTAATTAACTACCATCATGAAATTATGCGATCTTTAATTAACATTTATCGGATCTTCTGTCGTTTCTGTAGAGCAAGAGACAATGTTATTTTACAAATGAAATGCAGTTACTCTATTATAAATTTTACACTTCTTCAAACTGCGTGGACGAGTGTATCGCAAATATTACTTACGAGACATGTAAGTGTGTACGCTACTATATGCCAAGTAAGTATTAAAGTTACTAATTATTATTTATCGCCAGATACATTATCATTTCATCATTGCTGTCTGTTAGTAAGTGTGTGTAAGTCTGCGCTCTAACTTTCGAACGCGTCAACTGTTTTGAATTCAGAAAACAGAATTCTAAAGAGGAGGTAAAAAGTAACATCGTCAGGGTTTTTGAGCTAAATCGGCCACACCCCCATTGCGTTCTGGCCACGCCCACTTATTTTTTAACTAGAAACATATGGCAAGTGGGGTATCGTTTTAAAGGTGTTGATGTAAGGAATTCAAATATCAATCTCAATTTACCCCTAACGTGGGGCAATATGAGATTTTGTGGGAAATTAGTAATCGCCAGAAAAATCCCACTGGCGATACATGGGGACACCCGATTGGTTCGGTTTATTAACATTTCATTAGGCATAGACCTATGGTTTTGTTATTACCAATAGAAAATTCGGGCATACATAACTAAATTATAAATTTCAATGACTTAATAGGAGGCAATATCCGTGCTTTATGTGGACCACTATTGTTTTCGTGTACCGAAGGAGTTAGAAGTAAGTTTTAATTTTTTAGAAATAAGAAAGATTCTTTCATAAAGATTTATAATATTAGCATTCACTGATTTTCAATGCTAATACTTCGTCAAGTGATGTCACTTGTTTCAAAATATTTATTTAGAAGATGTTCTTAACAAAGGAATTCGGAGAACCTGTAAAATGTGTCTCCCACTATGTACTCAAATACAATACACTATAGATTCAACAACAATGCCGTTACGAAAAGATGTCAATTTGTGGATATATGAGAATGGAACAGAAGCTCTGTGGTAAACATCAGCTTTTTATATGCCTATATCATAATTTTTTAGTGTAAGTATATATAGCAAACTTAATCAGTTTTCCTAAATTATGAAACTATATTCATTCATTAGGGCTGGGAAGAATGTGACTATTCTCCATTTGTACTATGGAGTAGACTCAACTTACCCAAGAGTGCTTAACCAACTGTATGGAGCAACGGATCTTGTTTGTAAGTTCCCAAACACCTACTTAAATTGTCGTCTAAATATTCAAAGTTTAATTTTCATCTAATTGTTAAATGATTTCTTATCGTTTGTTTATAAAGCCAACACGGGAGGTATATTAGGACTCTGTCTGGGATTTAGCGGCTTAAGTGCCCTGGAGATAATATATTTCTTAACAATAAGGGCGTGGTTCCGCAGTAGGAGAGGAAAGAAAATAAACGAAAAGATTTCAGCAGTAGCTACAAATGCTTGGAGGAGATTTTCCCCCAAAATACAAAATCCTGTGTCACACGATACTGAAGATATCAAGAAGCCGAAAAATCATGGACGAGGAAACTCGAATTCTTTTGCAACGTCAGGGGAGTTTAGGACTTGGGTTGTTGGTCCAGCGACGAACTCTGTTGGGCTGTCATTAGAGATCAGCCCAATGTATAGAGCTCCTCCATGGGCTCAGATGCAATAAAACTGATGGCTCTAATATGTACATAAGCTGCTGACTGTAAATAAATTATTACCACATTAAAACGTGAAATCCGATTTGCTTATTCAATTGCATATTTATTTAATTTTATTTAATTGGACGAACTCCCCTTTTGCGTGCCTTCCTATTATTTCTATTCACCCTTGTAATACCTAATTTCCTGTAAATAAATCATCAAGATTAATAAAATCCTAATAAGATTCAAGCGCAAATACAATATTATATACTACTAATTATAAATATAAATAGTCTTAACTTTAATTTTCATGTAATTTTGATTTATGAACTTTAATGAACTGGACTTATTCATGTAATCAGAAAGTAGTCAATGATTATCAACAGAAATATTTTCTAACCGAATTGTGTAATCATCAAAATAAGCCAAAAGGTTAAGCACGCTGCGTCATATACTTTTCCATTTAAGAACTTTAAAGGAACAACAAATATACTTATACAGTAATATGTTTATTATAATGGAATTGCTAATCGAAAACTTTTGTTGTGACTTGTTGCTGCTATGAACAAAAATTACAAATACATTGAATGACAGGTATGCGTGTGTGTTGAACAAAATACTAAAGTAGTGTATAGCAATTATTAATGAGTAATACAGGATGTACAAACGTGATAATATAACAAGGACACTTGTCTTATATGTTTGAGTATCTTCACCTTCAGCAAGTTCTATCAATTGAATAAATATGTAGTTTTTACACTAGTTATTACTCGAGTGTACTGTACAATAAATAATTGTTAACTAAATGCACGACATGTAGTATATCAAAGGTGAAATTAAAACAAAATAGTTAACTCACTTATTTGGTAGGCTAATAATTTGCTTCTCAAAATGGAACTAAGATCAAGGAAAATTGGCGTTAGCAATGAAAACCAAAGTAACTCATATCCTGGCTACAAGATCATAAAAAATGTTTATGCCTGGAAACCTAAAGATAATATATTTCTGAGTTTCTGCAGAGATTCAGATATACATGGGGTAAAGTACATTGGATACTTAACCACACATATCTTTGAAAGGTAAAAAATCATTGAAACACAATTATAATTACTTATATATTGTAATTATTTTCTTTGATTTGACTCAGTTCTTATTTAGCTACAATTATTTCAATACATGGGGAAATAGTCATTTCTTATAATTTTTGTTTATCTTAGGATATTTTGGATAGCAATGCTGACTGTCAGTGCATACTTCGCCTTTTCTGGAATGCAAGACATAATTGCGAATTACAATGAAAGTCCTATGCTTGTTTCGTACCAGCCTGAAGAATTATCTTTGGAACAGATTCCGTTTCCAGCCATTACTGTCTGCAACAACAATGTTCTTCGTGCTTCTGCAATTAACTCCATGAACGAGTGAGAAGTACTCACATTTTAAAAATCATTATTATATATTTGTATATGGAAAGAATTGATTTTATTATGTATTAAATATTCTAAATACCACAGCCAATTGAAGTCAACTGATGCGTTATTAGTGGAAGAAACTCAAAGTGCCCTACAATTGGCTCTGCACTACTGTAGAGCTTTTGCTATGAGTTTCAGTACATTCTTCAATTACAGTGTACCGGAGGATGAGTTCACAGGAAAAATGCCGCTTTATTCCGAGGATTATTATGAAAAGGATTATCTCGCCAATTTCTCTCATAAAACCCTTTCTCTGATACACACTGTTAAGTCATAAGCCAATCGACAAAGTTTCAAAAAAAGCAAACTCAAAAATTGCTAATTAATATTTATTATGTTTTTATTGATTATTCAGGCGCGTCAACCATGCTCCGATATGATACTGAAGTGCTTGTGGAGTAATACAGTTAAAGATTGCAACGACTTGTTTCATCCTATAGCTACGGACTTTGGAGTGAGTTAATGCATACTTTTTATACATTTGCATGCTTTCCCAATTTTGTAGCTGGGCCACTTATTTAAAGCAGCTTTTTGCAAGTACTATAAGAGATAAAATTAAAATTACACTTAGCAGTACCTGATTTAAAACTTCTATTGAATTTATAGGTTTGTTGTCAGTTTAATGGCATACCCGAGGAACTCATGTTGCATGGGTAATAACAATGATGCTATCTTAAAATCTTAATTAGCTATCCAACTCTTTTTCTCAATGGTAGGTGATAGTGAGATGATTTGATTATGTACTTTAAAATTCCGCTGTACTATATAGGAGGAAAGTTTTCCTAAACCCCCATACCCCTGAATTGGAACGGCAAAAGAGGAATGAAAGCGTAATGAGATGGATCAAATGGATTAACGAAGATAAGTTAGTTCGCAATGAAAGGGACGAAAGTGGTGCTATGCTGGATGCAGATTCGGACTTACCCCCGATGCGCCAAAGAAAAGCCGGCAGAGATGCTGCACTAACCTTCCTCCTCAACCCAGAATTAGAACAGTATACTTGCGAATTGCAGGATGGAGCTGGTTTTTCTGTAAGACCTAAGAATTATGTACATCTATACATAGAATGATGTGAAATTAGTAAGAGGATATTAAAATATAGTCCCTCGATACTTTTTAGCTGTTAGCTGACTCTCCTCTTGATTACCCTAAGGTTACTGGGTAAGTACAAATAGGTTAAGCGTCCAAACATAAGGGAATGGAATACTATGTTACATATTAGCATTTTTAAGTAAATTTTGAAAATCCACTTTTTTATTTTTTGCAAAAGCCTAAAAACATACACAAATACGTAATAACAATAACGAAAATCCTGCTAAAAGTCTTTCACATGTTATATTTTGGATATTTTTGCGTTTATCACGAGTTTCAGCTTTTATTTTGTCGTTAAGTAGTTATTGGGGGATCGATTGCACAACAAAGCTTCTTACCTATTCGATGTGAAAGTCAACTCATTTCTTTTTTATAGTTTTGGTATTGGTATTCAGCCCAACACGGAAAATTTTGTAGATATTGTACCAGAGTTGACCATATCGGATAAAAACATAAATGACGTGCCAGTGGTAAGTGTTTAATCAATTTTGCATTTTACATCATAATATTACTATAGATAATAATAATAATAAAGTGTTGACATGTAACTTTATGTACAGGATCTGAGACAGTGCTATTTTAAGGGCGAAATGACCTTAAAGTTTTATTCTCAGTACACAGTCGAAAATTGCCGTAGTGAGTGTTTTGCCAACATTACTCTTGCAGCATGCAACTGTGTCAGAATATACATGGCAAGTAAGTAGGAATTAGTATACAGCTGTAAGAAATATAAATAATATGCATATTTGTATTTCACTTAAGATAACTTTTACAAACTATATTTGTGCATTATTTCCAGAGGACAACACTACTAAAATATGCGGATCAAATAAATCTCATTGTGTTAGCAAAGTATTTGGTAAGGTCTACTTTGCAGCTCTAATACGCACCATCAATCGATCGACAATACAATAATCATAATTTACCAACAATATTCTATGCAAAAATATCAAGTGCTACCCCATATAGTGTGGGGGAGACTTTCAGGGATGGTAAGCATATGTAGTATTGATAGTATGTTTTCTATTCCTAATTGCAGCGCAAAGTCGGCGAGAAGGAATGAAAAACCTGAAAAAGAATTGCACATTGTGTTTGCCCCGTTGTACAAATATAAATTATCTTGCTGCATCAACAGTTCTCCCGATGAACCCTTTCAGAAATCCATGGGTAAAGAAAGGGGAAAAGGCATTTTGGTAAATATTATCTAGAATTTCAGTAGTCCTGTAAATAAAATCACCTACATTATTTACATAACTATCTTTATTGATAATGTTAATTAATTTGATATTATTATACATTTCCAGGGCTGATAAAAATACAAGTGTAAGTTAGTAAGTGTCATGGTCAATTTTAAAGAAAGCTTTATGGCAATTTTAATTTTCAAATATTGTTTTAGATTGTGCATGTCTACTTCGGTTCAGATTCCGTGCATTCTAAATTACGTCGACGAATGTATGATGAAAGTGATTTAATAGGTTATTTTTTAAACATTCTCATCATATAATTACATTTTGCATTTTTGTTAGTTTGGTTTACGACTCTTGTTAAATGTAAAATTTACAGCAAACACAGGAGGTCTCCTTGGGCTCTACCTGGGCTTCAGTTTTATGACTATACTGGAAATCGTATACCACTTCCTGTTCAGAACTTTATTCGAACGGACAGAAGACGGAAATTACGTAATAGCCCAGAAGCTGAAAACTTTGACAGAAAAAATGCGAGCGAAAAGTAGCAAAAATGATAATACAGATACTTTCAAGCGAATGTACATACAATCGGATATGACTAGAGGAAACCCATATTGTGCGAATGGCGAAATCATATTCTGACGTTTTTTCACAATGTTCAGCTAAGCTAACCTGGACAGCACCGCGCACCGATTTTCGCAAATGTAATAATACTACATATTATACGTTGGCATTAATACGTTTACATTCACACACATGCTCTATTGTGCACTAAAAATCTATTAAACGAAAGCCATACACAAATAAGAATGTTTCTAGTTTATTTATCATACAATGCATGTTCAATTCAACTACTGTTGAAATACTGTCCCTGTGCGACTGCAATTTTGCAATTCTTGTAAAAAATCACATTATTTAGGTATTTTCCTAAGTTTGCCTGTCGTAATTTATCTATAGCTTTGTGGAAAATGTGGAATGGGCAATACTGTCATAACAGCAAGTATTTTATCCGTATGGTATTCCTTAAAAATGTTTTGGATGTCAGTAAAGTGTTAGAAATGATTTTGTTACATACTTCATCATTTAATTCTTATCATTGCGTTTTACACAGGCTACACACAAATATGAATAATATTACGATATTACATATCATTCGTCATAATATTATTTACCATATTGATCTTTTTATCGATTTGTAGGAATGGGACCGACAACATGTTTTGCTGGTGCTGATAGTGAAGTTGAAGCATTAAAAATATTTAATGCACAAAGCAGTGGTGGAATGTATTAAACTATTGTAGCCTAACTCCTATCTATATTCCTTGGTACCAAGTTAAAATCAAAGTTTGCTATGATATTGGCAATGCTAATGGAAAATCTTGTTTGATTTCTTGCTGGCATGAAATACTTATTATTTATTTACTTTGTATAAGTAACGAAAAGAAAACATGGAAATTATTGATGACAGCTTATTTGTTCAAGATCGGCAATTTTGTTTGCCTATAGCTATGGGATATCTCCTACAGCTTAACAAATTCAGTAATAATAGATGATTGTATTTGTAGTATGTAGATGTATAGTATACATAATAATTTTTTGCAACATGCTCCCGTAAGGCCATTAACATGAAATATAAATATACAAATATCTTGAGTTGAGTTTTGCTATTACGATTTGAAGTTGAAAATAATAATATTATTATCATATCATTCTTTACCACTGAAAGTTGAAAGTTATTTAGATTAAAGCGATTTTTCAAGATGCAACTGCGATCTAGGAAAATTCTGGTGGACATGGACGAGG
>JAQFYC010007317.1:0-10673 GCA_034694165.1 Tomocerus mixtus
GATAGTCTATTAAATAAAGCGTTTTATTTTGTATGTGCAATCGATTTCCTCTGTCAGTCACGTCACACACGTCACATCACGTCATCATTCTCTACCTACGTCCTACGTACAGATAAAACATTAATGACTTGAATGGACGTATAAAACATACATAATATAAAATAAGTTAGCTATAGAACTATTCTATGCATTAAAAGTGTAACAAGTAGACAATAGAATAAAATGATAGTCCCTATCCCTACAACCACCTAGTAATATAATGCAGCTACCTATGGATTCCTGAATACGATGCAAGATATACAAAGGAAACAAAAAATAAGAATAGCTCCAGGAACACATTATGCACTACTCGGTCAGTTTCGCAAATAGCGAGGCCACTGAATTTCATTGTTGTCTTCCTATTCCCAACTTTCTTGACGAGTCTCTCCACATGCCAAAACTAAATATAGCATCTACAGTCAGTACAAAAGAATAGAAACGAAAAATGCATTTCTCAGTTTATGCATCATCAATTCATAACTTTTTATAGATATTGATATATGAATATATAGATACATCGTATCCCTTTGGATAAAATAGTACTATGCATGATGGAACAATAATAGATGTAGGTTAGTACAGTAGGTGTTAGTAAAATTTGAGAAATGGAGTAAAGAATGATTAGCTGCCAAAACAATATTTTACGAAAAGCTAGCTGATAAAAGTTTTAAAGAATACACTTCAGAAGAGGAAAGATGTAAAGGAACGCCCTACATTTACCAGCCCTTCATTCTCGTTTATTAAATGATGCAACCTAAATGGTAAATGTATCTCTATCTCTACTACAACTACCTAACTGCTCTTCTAGAAGGAAAAGAAAACTAAATACAAAAATGAATAGCATGGGTAACATTTTTCATTTAAAAGAACTACAATTACCTATAGACAGTTTCACTTTATGATTGTGACATCAATTGAAATCTGCTTTAATAATTAATTTGTTTCAATTTGCCTACATTCACCTACAATAGCCTATATATGGCCCTGTAATAAGTAGTGAAAGCTTAATATAGATTACCTACTATCATATCATTACTGTTAGTGAAATAGTATCATTAGAGAGGCTCATACTCCTAATAAGAATCCCAGTTAAGTTTAATCTAGTTTTTGCCTGTTACTGCATATATTGACATACAGAATGTGCACATGCTGTTTTTAATGTTGCAAACCCTTAGGGATATGAAACTATGGTATTGTACATGGGGAAAGTAGGAGAAAGCTTATTAGCTTATTATATGGGACTATAGCATTTTGCAAGGAAAAAGTTTGAAAAAGCTTATACATGACAATGTGAATCCCCAATGTGGGTAACTTCTAAAACATACTGTAGACAGCTTAGGTAGGCATCTATCTATTTTATATCGTTTGGCAGTATTGCGTGACTTAAATAATAGAAAATTCTTGGGAAGGAGAAACTGATAATTGCAATTCAAATGTTAAAGAACTCTGAAACATTTTACGGGGAGTTAGCCAGTAAATAAAAAGAAATAGGTCATTGAATCTCATTTGACTTCGCCCAGTAAATAATCAGTTACGGTGGATTGAATTGACAGAAATTACAATTACGACTGCCCTCAGACTAAAGAGAATTCTTATTGATTGCTACGTAATAGCAGAATAGAAAATTGAAGATATTCAATTAATTTAGAAACATAAACCAACATTACTAACAACTTCCTGGATAGATAAATATTTTTATCTATTCCTATTTTATAATTTAATACAAATATTATTATTAGAACTATTTTTATAAATAATTACTAATCACTAAATACTAATTAATCGATATTTAATTAGTTAATTAACGAATTAATGGCATTACCTCTTGTACATGGAGAACAGAGGGTCCGAAGAATGAGGAGGCAGTTGCAGAGTGTCCTGCGGTGGCAGTGATGACAGCTTGTACTTTTGTGTAGTCGCCGGTTGTGTCTTTGACTTGTATTTGAAATTCGTAGGAGCGTCCTAAATCTAAATGCTTGTTGAGCATAACGTCTGCTTGGCATAATGATTCTGGTTCCGAACACCCGAGAAACTTGAGAGATAACAAAGACTTTCCCAGGGATCCGAGCACTTCAAAGGCTAACGGGAAATTATTGTCTGAGTCCGTTGCTCTCAGCCGGTAAATTATAGTGCCCACCTGTCATTGTCAAACGAAATCAAACGATTAGCCTTGTTATCATTAAATTACTTTATTATCTATGTTATTATATCATACCTAAATACCAATATATATATATATGGATATGGATGTAAAAGTCAACTTATAAAGACATCAAAGAGGGAGGAAGCGAGAGATTTTTCTGTGAAAAATAGTATCACAGGGCTATTAAATATTATTTAACAGTAGATATAATATCTGTATGGCGAAAACAAAGAGATCTGTTTCACCTTTGTAGTGTAGTAGTAGCTACACGACACTACAATGTATGCAACAATGAAATAATTAATGCATGCATGTACACCTGCACATATATAATTTGTCAATATTGGTTAGTTCTAATAATATTATGATTCCAGGTTGTTCTAATAATTACTTGCTAGTCGATTGTTTACGGCTTATGGAATACAATATTGCTATTTACTATTTTTATTTTTTGCACCACATTAGAGTATTTAATTTCTTCCATTATATTGCTAAATACTTCTACTTCTTACAACTACGAATATACTTATGCTGATTTGTAAATGGAATTGTATCATTATTGGTAATTTACAATTCTATACTCCTGTTGTGTTGATGACTCCAAAAATGATCCTATGAAAATTCTATTACTATTGCTTATAGACCTAAGGTTTCTTAAAATACAGAATGACAACAATAATAACTAATAAAATTAGATGCTAATATAACTTTACCTATGTAAACTTCCCCATAGTGTGCAATTTTAGTATATTTGCTTACTACGTAAATCAAATAAAAAATTTTACGCTGGAAATAAAAATTCCAGCTTGTTATATGTCACCTGCTTTGTCCAGAGAAACTACATATTAGAGTATTTTAATTTTAATTTTTTAAATTAGCTTCGTATTTTATTTATTAGCAGCAAGCTAGGATCGCACAATTGCACCTAGTAGGTGAAAGCTTACAACGGTGAAAATAATTACTGCCTTATTCTGTGTCAGTTCAGTCTGTAACTGTACATACATAATCGTTACTTTCTCTAGCCTTTTTCCGGGCGTAAAATTTTAACTAACATATAAACTGGGTGGTAGCTTATTAGTATTTAAATAGTACATAATTATGTACCATTTTGTGAATTGGGGGTTTTTACTAAGATTCTGTCTGGATATTGTTATAGGACTCCAGAACCGACATTCCTATAAGTGAAAGATGTGAAAGTATAAAAGAGAAAGCTTACCTTGGTGTCAAATGGGATGAGAACAATGCGCATATTTGTGTCTACATCTAAAACAGGGAAATTTCCGGAAGACAGGCCGGCAAGCGTCAGAAAGATTCCCAGACCGACACACGTGCTCACATTCCAAGATCCCATACTCTTCTTCTTCCAGGTGTCTTTTTACTGATGCTGGAGATGAATGAGATCAACAGCAGAGGTGTCAGTTAAGAATGTTCAGTTATGTTATAAGATATAAGGTCGCAGTGTAGGTGAGTAAATTACTTAAGGATCAAGCTCACAATTTCTCCAGGAAACTTTATATCACTGGAAAACACATTATTATTATAACTAATCGTCCGCTGGACAAATGGTAACACTAAAGGATAACAAATTGTTCGATTATTATGCCACAACGGCATTGTTACCAGTTTACGTCATACGACAACGACACTAATATGTTAATGGATAAAACTTTCTCTTTTCCATTTTCATGTGGTAATTGGTGATTGTCACGTGATTTGACAGTGAAAAATGAGAAGAGGCGGAGCACTTTTTTGTATTATTTGAAATTGGCGCTAATAAAAGTACTGAAAACTGCTAGCGCGCATTTTCAATGCTGCATTCAGTTTTCCTTTATGCGAAAATAATGATTTTCTTTTATATTGTTACTGTTTTAGTAAAAGTAGAAAATATAGGTTTTCCCTTTTCCAATATTTCCAGTAATAATCCGGGAAAGGTACACTTATCCCATTACGTAAGATATCAGATTTCGGGTGTTCATTGCACTCCATAATTTCTTTGTTTGTGATCCAAGATAGAGATAAAGAAAATCGGGATAGCCTATTGCCTGGAGAAAACTGCTGTGTTTTGGTGCTAGTAACGTATAGGGTGGATTCCGGTAAGCAGCTAAATAAGCTGACTAACCACAAGTTTGTCCAGCTCCAGCACTAAAATAGTAATGGGAACCACTTTTCACCGTTAATAATTCAACAAATGGTTTGCCTTGCTTTTCTACACAAAGTATAGTCCAGGACTGGAGAATTGATTTGATATGCTATCCTTTTCAATTGCATGAACTTATTATAGTAGCTGTATTTTCTTCATTAGGTTCCCTATTTTGTATTTACCATATTTTATATTGTAATATAATGTTCTTTTCTTTATCGTTAGCTTTGTTTTGAGAATTGACGGTGGATTATTGGCAGCCGATCGGAGAAACACTTGGAAACCGAACAAATCAAACGGACAAGGCGTCAATGTCCTTTTGCTTTAATACTGAAAGGAAACTCAACTTCAACTGGCTGGAGAACTGTCATGATATTTGGATACAACTCAATAGCTCTGTTATCCTATGCAGTCCAAAAGAAAAAAATGTTTCCGTGTCCAGTGTCGTTTAAAACGCGAGCGAGTTCTCCATACATGTGTTTAAATATCAATTTATTGAGACTGGACAATGTATTCCCTGGCCTGCGTGTTGTTCAGCGAAAAAGTGATGTTAATAGCCAGGTAAACTGATGGGAAGCTGATCAAGAATTCCTGGATGACTGTCAATTGGAGATTCCACTTAAAGTGAATAGCAAACTCAGGTGGCGAGTCATCCAAATGATAGCCAATTCTTAATGACCCTTTGTATCCAAGTTCCAGGACATTTATGCTGTTATACACAATTTCTTGACTGGAGGATCTATGTGCTTATTATTCCATTATGTGTAAAAGTATTTATGTTGAATTTTGTATCTAGATTCCAGATAAATGGCAAAGTACTCTCTTTATGGAGTACTACAGATACAGTGCACTTGAATTGAAAATATGGATTATGTGAAGGACTCCAGGAGTTTCCAGTGTTAATGGTTAACTTTTCTTACTCGTAGTACTAGCAGAAGTTTTAAAAGTACCTACACCTACACTACACAAGTTTCCATTAGAGTGAAAGAAATACAGTCCAAGAGCGAGGGAACTTATTATAAGTGGATTTGACTGGACTACTGGACTTCTGGAGAAACCTGGACTTGTCTGGCCTTGCTTTGGCTATCCATTTGTTTTGTGAAGTGTGTTATGTTCTCTGTTTGACTGCCTCACGCCAACTAATTCCCGTTTCGGACGCTTTGCGTGTTTCTTTAGCAAACGAACACCAAGAACCAAGCCTTGTACATATTTCTCCACGTAAAGTTTATTTCCCTTTCTCTCCTCTGCCCCACGAATACAAACCTTTCTGCCCCATTTGAAATGTCATTAGGAAAGTGGTGTAGTAAATACATAGCAAGCTTACTAAAGTATATAATATGTACAAATATAAACTTACGTTTAGTTTAGTAGCAGAAAAGCAAGGTATTGCCTAACTAAATGTTTTTCTTGGTATTTTCTATGTAATAAACTACGTTATGGTAAATTACAGGTATTTTCTTTATATGTACAGTATAGGGGATATATGTTTACTGAAGTAAAGAAAGGTCCCGCTTTCAGAGCCCACCGCTGATTCACCCTCGTACAACACGTATTACAGTAGCCAACATACAAATAGGGACATTTAGAGATTTTCTTACCGATTTCGGGTTCATATAAACATATGTAAGCGTTCCCCTATGCCATTAACTATAGTAAACTGAATTTACATTACATTCTACAATATAAGCATTAGGCTTATCAAAAATCTTGCTTGGCTACCCGTTCTGCGTTTAACCATGCATAGGTAATTCATCTGAAATCCTGGTACAGTTCGGTTATACAATGCCCGGTTTAGGTGTACTTCCACATTCACGTAGAAAATACTATTATTCTTATATACTTAGTAGCATATTCAAATATTCTCAATCAAAATGACTCTCACTGTTTTCTTCAATAGGTAATCATTGATTCGACTTTCGGTTTCCCCCTTCTGTCATGTCATGTTTTGCACCTATAAAATATACACACAGACTATTTGTATTTCGTTTACTATATAGGTAGACAACAATACAACCCTCAGGGTAGTCTATACTGGCAAAGTACTATTTAAATTAGTAATACGTTTCTCACACATAGTCAACAAACTACCTAGAAGGATGATAAAGATCACCATCATCTATTTGTAGAGATATATACCGTATATATACCAAGGTTTTTTATGCATATAAAGCGGGGCAGACGTTAGCAATTAGGGACATATGTCATGTCAATTCAGGCGTGACTAGTACGTATTTAAACTTGGAGTGTGTTCTGGTTTAATTTATCAGCCTGTGGATAAACTCCAGCCAAATACTAGACAAACCCCAAGCGAGTTCACTATTGGAATACCAAATTACTTTAACATTTTGCAATTAGTATTTAGTGTTAAGTGTTAGGATTTAGTTGAATTGTGATACTGGACACTCCAAATACAGTGTTAATTAGTTTAATGCTCCAAGAATTGAATGAATTTTTAAGCAAATGAAACAGGGGAAGAAACATTATAGTGTTTTGCATGCCTAAAAGGTTTGCCTAAAAGTAATTAGATGGAGAATTTCCAATTTAGTGTTTATTTTGCCGGCAAATGCCTATTATATGTGACTGGGATTTGCATACTCATACCAGTCTAATTTATCTGATCCTTAATGTACTTTCTATTCTCTATAGGTTCGATTGGTTGAGTTTGCATTGCAAGTTGCAATGATGCATGATGGAATTGGCCATGACTTCAATGACTCCCTGATGGTTTATTTTATCCTCCTACACTTTCACTGGAATAAACTATTGCCTTACGGGCCACAGACTGAAATTCAACTGGAGCTCTGGAGCTGGACTGCAATTACTGTGAGTTAGAAGTGTCATGCCGTGCATTTTGTAAATTTTAACGTGTGTAAGGACGAATTGCTCACTTTCTCTTACATTATTACTGCATAATGTATATCATTGATTATATAGCACATACTGTAACTTGTAACATTCAGATTATAAGGGATCCTGTAAACTGTCAAGTATTGTGAATCTCATATTAGAAGGAGCAATAATACTAATGGCTAATAATGTAGATATTAGATAGCGTAATAATGTTCTCAGTAAAGTGCTTAGGTATGTTAGACTGGATATTGTAATGACATTAGTATTTTAGATTCCAAGGTGGACTTTGCAATAATAAAATAAGTTTGGTTTATGCATATGTAATAAGTAGTTCATGAAGAAAGTTCGTTTTCTTTTGTATGTATTATCTTTCTCTTGCCTTGGCCCCAATATTTATACTTTGAGACGAACTTCACACTAATAACGAAACCAACTTCTTGTTATGTAGGACAGGGTGCTCACCAACTCACCTGTTCTAGTGCGGGGCGGGGAAAGAGCAGTCCAGTAGTAGTACGGAGATAAATTAGTATGTAAATCGTCCAAGCAAAACACGATACGAAGAATCATGTGTGGTTCTTTTATGTACTAACTTGTTGGATAAATGGGAACGCACATTAATTTGCTAAGCAATATCAATATATTTACTTGTACTTCAATATCCTAAAGAGAAAGCTTAAAGATATGGCTATGCTAGCTTATATTATATGTGTACTATTGTGCACAAGTTATATATATTTAATCCTATGCAGGTATTCAACCTGGTATATCCCAAGTTAAGCTAATATATATTATGTGTATAATAAATAATTTTACCGTATGCCAAAAACATTAAGAACGTACCCCAATAATGTGTTAATGCATCATGTTTACAAAACCCAAAAATTAAGGTATATATGCACATTCATGATTGTGTACAAGTGTAGGAAACTTTTAAGTGTTTTCAGTTTCCAATCCCCCTATTTAGTATTTACCGTACAAAAGTTGGAATTGGAACTTTAAGTTGTTTCATAACATAACTCCATAATTGCAAAAGCCTTGAATATTTTCAGATACGCAATTAGAGAGTGTTCCGGGGTCAGTAAAGATAATGTAATTGTGGAGTAGAGAATGTACAGTGTACCGCCATGTTATGATGCGTGCTATAGAAAATGTTTTTTATTTCTAGTGCCATCATGCATAGTAAAATACACTGTCATAAGATAAATGACTGAATGATTGATACGATAAAATATAACAGATATCTGTATATAATATATAAATTCGATCATGCAGAACTTAGCAAGGAAAATGTTTTCATTCAAAAAGGAATGTATAATTTATTCCATGCCATGCCACAATATCAAAGTCAAGTGACCGCATTTGGGATTGTATTGCTATGCACATATATCTTTACCATTTTCCTATTCTCTATACTGAATTAAAACTAGCTCCCAATTATTTAAGAAGAATATGGAAAGAATTAAAAGAAAATAGAAGGAGACTTTCTCCTACAGACTTTTAGTGGAATAGTAGCACAACACCAAGGAAGATAGTGTTGGACTCTAGATAACACGTGCAGGTTTAATGTACACGTTATGCTACGTGTCGGTCATGTTAAGTCGTTTATGCTAAAGTGTCTATTAACGCTAGTAACTCCCCAAATGGCAAATGGCCAACAGTCTTTTGTGTTTTCTCTATTATTTCATGTATGTGTAGTACAAAGAGCAAAAAAGTGAGTAACATAAGCATTTCGTGTGGTCGTTGTACATTGTTGTTGGCTGATGCGAGAAAGTTTTGGGTTTTAGAGATGAGTCGTAACCATTTTGTTCATTCTGCAGTGACATGTCGTGTTTGGTTTATGTTTTTCGTGCAGCTGTCCTATCTGTAGTATATCTGTTTACTGTTTATAGTAATGCCGACATGTGGTATTGTTTTATATTTATTGCGTGCTGATGGTAAAGTACAAAACAACAATGCAATGATTTTAGTTCATGATTTTTGTTCGATATTGTTCCTATATTCTTAAATGTGACATTTTCTTCACACAAACAATATTTATAAACATGTAACATAATTATGTAAGTGTAACAAAAACAGTACAAATATATTTTTCTTAAAATTAGTTCAAGATCAAAGTTAAGGTAACACTCAAAACAGGAATTCATATTTCTAAATATATAAAAGTAGAGACATGCTTCCAGCTCCATACACAATAAAAAATTCTATTGTAAGCTATACAAATATACTTTCATTTACTAACTATAGCAAAGAAAAAGAGTAAAAGTGAAATGTAGAGAATCCGTTAGCTTTTATCTGAGAAAAGTGAAGCAGAGAGGAGAGAAAGTTCTCTAATGTGTATATGTAGTCTAGTAGTGGTAAAAGTTGACACGACAAAGGAAACTATCCGAATGGAAATAATTCGGAAACAGTAGCTATACAGGATTTACGTCCCTGGACTCTGAAGGCTGGTTTGGTTAGGAATATTAAAACTGAACAGAATGCCAATGTCAGAGCAATAATGCCTATAGTCTTCTATATTTCCTCTTCATTTTCTTTTAGTGCTCAGTATGCTATAGGTAGAGATTTCTGCATCATTCAATTCCTATCGTCCTACCGTATGATTTGAAAAATTTCTCCAATGTTCTATACAATAGTATAGTTTGTAGAATTTATTTTACTATACTGCCACTACAATGTTTTGAATTTTGAAAATGTGAATTTATTGTTTCGATTCTTTTTATGTAGATTGACATTGCTGGGAATGATTAGAAAGGACAAAGACAAAGAATTAGAAGTCGTCATCCCATCCTGAGAAATCATTAGGCGTATCTTCAATTTCCGTTGGGAATCTGTCAAAAGCTGAAGTGTCTTGTGAGTGGCGGAGGTTAACCGGAAGTGGGGGCTTCATCCTCCTGTTCCGAAGTCCGTCCCAATCAAAACCTTGGTACCATCTGTGAGATGTCACGTCCTTGATTCCCCGATTCGCCTGAAGCCAATACAAAAACAGAAGATAATAAATATATTATGTAAGTAAGTACCTATTGTCGTATGTACAGTGCAGTCTTCCTATAAGGAATTATGAGGATTTCCTTTTGCGAAAAAAACTATTTTCGAACTATTATTTTTGTGCTGAATTTTGATATGCAAACCTTAACAATCTAAAATAGTTTTTTGAAGGGAAATTCACCTTCCACGGCTTTTATAGACGGAATGCACTGTACTACGCACTGGAAAATGTTTCTATAATCATAAAAATATAAATATAAAAATACTAGCTACAATAGCTGTAAAGTAAAGTTAAAACGGTTTTAGTTTTAGTTACGCCAAGTCTTTCTCCAGGCGATTGGCGACACAAACGTCGAATAAGAGACACAGACGCTCGACTCAGATTTTTCGTGAAATTGATTGACTCTATCCCTTTCAGGATGGCATTGTATGTCGTCAGAGGATCGGAACTGTCGTTTGAAGGTGCGTTTTCTGACATCGGCCCCCAGGGAGGTCTGAAAACATACGAATCACATC
>JAQFYC010007318.1:0-10671 GCA_034694165.1 Tomocerus mixtus
TGTATTTCTCATTAAAGGTGTTTCTTATTACTATATGTGAATTCTAATTTGCAAGGGTACTGAAAATCTCTTATTTATATCAACAACTTTATCTATGGGTAGGTACGATTTTAAGCTTAAAAAGTAAAAAATTATTTAGATGCTAATGTACGATGGAAAGATCACGAAAAAAATTGTATTATATGAATACAGTACTTGACCAGATAAATAATAATATACTGGGCCAAATATGAAAACTAATTCTAAGAATTCCTATACTCAGTCTATTAAAAAATACAAGAAGATCGAGCTATTCTCTACAGAAATCAATACTGACAATTTTATATAGAACACAAAAATATGTGATGCAATACTCAGATACACATATAATTATGCTGTTTTTGGAACCTGGAGCGTATATGAACATCCTTTCTATAATTTCAGCATCTCTTTGACTTTTTACATGTTCGCAAATAATGTAATATCCGGTAAATCCAAAACCTCCTGCTGGAATTGACGATTCCCAGTTAAGATGTTTTTAATAATATGTACACATTCTCATAGATATGAATAATGTGTTATATAGGTATAGACGTGCATAATCTCACAAAGAGGCATGTTCGTAGCTAATGATACTGGAGATTATTATGTAAGTTTGTTTACATGGGTATTATTAACCATGAGCATCGTTCTATCTCAAGAGGGGCATTATAGTATTTATTATGGCCACGCAGTAGCAACGGATTCATCAAACATAATGCATTGATTTTTTGATTGGTAGTCGCGTAGCACTCTGTAGTAACTCAGGTTCCTAATACATAGACCTTTATTATGTTAGCTTAGATAACCTATCCGTAGTTATTGCAAAAACTTGGCGATTCTCGATTCAACCATATTTTTGCCTGTCAAGGAACTTTGAAGAATTTAGTTCTTGTGTCGGTGTTACTCGTATTTATTTCAACATAGTACACAGTATATTTAAGCAATAAGGAAACCGATATTTTGTTTTTTGGATTAATTACTCGAGGCTAGAGGAATTAATAATTAACACTTCAGAGAGTTACTAGTCTTATGATAAACATGAATTCCCATAGGAAGAAAATAAAACGTAAAATTATTTCCCTATACAATAATTTATTGATACTTTAATTACGGTGAGAGTGGATATACGAAAGTTGTAAATTCACAGCTATCTCAATAATCTCTGCCATTGTGGCATTAGAATCAACCACACTGATTTTGTCTCCTACTCTTATATCTGTATCTAATCTAAAGTACCTATCCCACTATCCAACAATTTGCAGTCATGGCAAAAAGACGGTCAGTCAAAGTAATATAAATCCAATGGGTATTTCCTATCAAAGCATAAATGATATCGTGATAGGGTAATAATATAGTATAAAAATCAATATTTTAAATGGACAAAAAATAAATCTTAAAACAGGAAATAAAAAACTAAACATGTTAGAAATCCCTTTATCTACAGTTAGTATTTGTATTTTGTATTTACCCAGAACTGCTTATAAGGATCCTATAGTATATAAATATTCATTTTGAAAACTCTAGTGTATTATTTATCCTAGCTGAAAAGAGTAGTACATATATATTTCTGCTAAAATTCAATGTTACCTTTTCTATTCGACTAGAATGATAAGGTATAAAAATAGGAAATCCCTAAACAATACGTTATAAACCGAGCTCTGGAACTTTTCCTGTGAGATGTGTATCACTTAACCTTAATTTGCCGACGAAACATTTATTCCCGGAGTAGTAAACATAGACAAGGGAACTAGGTGGGTAGTTAGGGTAGTTACTCTAGATACAATAGATAGCTGGTTGTTTTATGCAACATGCCACTATATATAGTAAATAAGTAGTTGGAGTTGGAATATGTCCTATAAACTGTGTTTCTCGAAGTATCTGCGAGTCTTAGCGGGCTGACGTAATAAAATAGCAAATAGGTATAATTAAATTCCAGAGCATGACTTCCGTGTGTCCTAAGTAAAAGCCTGCTAATTGACAAAGACAGTCAATCACAAGTAATGCTCATCGGCTAGATGTGAGTAGTGCGTACTATGCATTGATGCAATTAGCTAATGAGACTGCAATTGCAATCTCTTCCAAGGCTCTTAAGTATAGAGTACACTTAATGGATTTGGGTTGAATTTATTGGCTATTACAGTTACACGGGAAGATTTCCTAATTTTATATTATTTCTATTCTCGGCCTTTCAGCCTATACATGGTCATTACTGTACAAAGGTTAATTTCACAATACACATAGGTACATGTATATTTACGTGCCCCCAAAGGCTTTTAATTTTTATCGGCTTGGCCCTAACACACAATTTTGTGTATTTCCTGCGGCCAAAAACTTTTATTTCGAAAGGAGGAGGATAGTGTTATATTCCCAAGGATTAATTTAATTGGCTAGCAGATCATCCAATTACTAATTAACAATTAATCAACGAACACTGGCGCACTAGCCTGGTAATTAACGAACGTATATTTATTGTAATTCCTCTTGTTAGAGAACGGTTCAAGAAGCCATTGAAAAGGCAGCAACAAATGAGAATATGGTACAAGTTCTGAGTTCGGAGTTACAACAGAAGGAAGCGACAATCGACAACTTACAAAAGGAACTCAGTCCCACAAAACCGGCAGAATTAGATGAATGTGTGGCTTCCAATGATTTAGACGTCTTTGCCAAAAATGAAGGTGGTCTCTGTGGAGTGGCTAGAGACGTGGAAGAAGTAGTCAAACTTTTGCAGGTTTGCTAATAATGCTTTTGCGGTGTTTCTCTCTACCTATTACATTTTACACATTTTGGTAGTCTTATACTATTTACTTAAGACATTGCTTACTACTTAGGTACTATAAAATCACAATATTTAATCACCATACCAGACCAAGTTTGTTTTATTAAAGAATAATTAATTATAGGCACTAATATATACCGAATTAATTCTAGCAATATTTGACAGAGTTTGTAATTTTAATATTTTCTAATACAACTTACAGAGATGCAATCGCTGTGAAGATGCAAGTGAAAAGTTAACCGAAGTTTCCATACAACTTAATACATTAACTGTTATGCTCAGAACCTCTCCAGATATGAGTTGCCTTAGCGGGGTTAGCATTATAATATTCATTTACTAAATATAAACGCTTCTTGCTTTATTTGATTAATCAATAAGGATCCTTCCTTATATGTATGACTCACTGTATGGCTCAGTAACTACATTTTGCGTGTTATCTAATACACTATGTTAATTAACCACAGAATTGTTAATTCTTTTTACCAATTTTGACTTCAAACTTATGTTCTTCGTAGTTTCTGGATGTAAAGTAGCTTCACTGTCTATCACTACCACTACTTTCTTCGTCATACACAACAGCATCTCAATAGGACACTGCATAATACTTTCTTTTCACCAAACTTCTTTACTTTTCTATACTTAAGTCTGAAACTTTGTGTTTCTGTTGTGTCTATTGAAGGAAAGTCTGATTAACTTGCATGACTAACTAGATTATAGAGCTCCACACTTTTAATTTACTATAGGTTATGGTTATACATATACATAAATTCAACTATGCTATCTTAACCTTCAAACCTTTTACATAAGAATAATAGCATTATGGCATTCTTAACACTTGCCAAACTTTTCTGCCAAACCATTTACATAAAGAAGTTGTCAGAAGGTGATCAAATGAGTTGGGAACAATTACAGACTAGAACTTTTAAAATAAATTATTTTAGGAAACGAGAATTGCGTCTTTCATTTTTTAGAAATATTTTATCATAATGTAGACCTGCAAGGTATAATTACAAAATGTAGCACCAGAGCCAGTAACTGACACGCTGTCTAACAATATTTTTTGGCTTTAAGGCAGTAAAGACGACGGTAAAATTTTGTTTAACTTACGAAGGGGAGTTTTATTAACACGAATTTGTGCTCAAAAGGTTCCGTATTCATTTCTTCAGCTTAATATTAAATATTTACAAAAACAGGTTCTACCATTTACTAAGATCACGAATTGCTTTGTAAACTGTCATGAAATAGAATCATTGTTTTTCTTCGATATATTTGTTTTATTAAATTATGGTTATTATTTTAGCTACGTTGCGTTGTATGGATTTCTAATTCTTCTAATGATTAGCAGCTGGTAATAATTATTGCTTACAAAAATTATTTGCTCGCGGACTTCTCATTAGTTGATAAGTTTTACGTAATTTCCAAAACAATTAGTTTTTCTTAGAAATGAGCATGTAATTGATATGCAGTATTACATAAAAATTTCATAAAAGGCGTATATTAGGTAGACAATGCACAAGTAATTTAATATTAGTAGTTTATTGCGAAAAATATTTAAATGAGTATAAGAGGCTTCAATTCAATCGGGGAAAACAAGATTTCAGTTTTCATGGAAAGAACGCGTGGCTGGCATGTTATGGCATCGCTACTATGTCATTGTCTTGTATATTATACGTACTTACCTACGCAAGGAAGTAGTGGTAGGAATTAAATGGCTGTAGGTATTTTGTTATGTAAGCAGAACTACTATTACATACTTTGATCTTCTGAGTCCTTTGAACTAATTTATTCATGTACTAAAACTTTCTCTCTTATTTCCTAAAATTTATGGCAATTGATATAAATAATCGCTCAAAAAAAAGAACACAATTCAATATTTTATCATAAACTAATGAAAAACAGATTTTGTTGATATCTGCTAAAGTTGTTTTGATTAATTCTGCTTTTTGCCTGTTAACACAACAAGATAAGAAACTATCAAAGTTACATTTGAGTGTGTGGATGATAGTTCGGATCGGAATGTTGATTTACTATGACATGACAATCTTTATTATTTGTGTTACGTAGACTGAGCAAGCAATGCCAAACTTGCTATTGCGGTGTGAAAGCGAAGAACAATTAACAGTTGCCTCCCGGGTACGTGGACGCTTGGTATCTTATTAACTTAATTAAACTAATCAATTAAATTCACTCTAAATTTTAATTTCACTTAATAACACTTTGATGTAACGTAAATTAAATATACTATCCAGTTCTGTAAACGTATTCTCTGCACTGCGGCAAAGTTGCTTTTACTTTACGACAATCAAATCAAATATATGCTATTTTTACTAGTATCACATAATGGACCCTTGCACAAAGAGAAAGTTGCTTGTTGACATCGTTTTATCTTTTGTGTCCTGTAATGAAGTCACCGTATGGTAGTTGAATATAAATTGGTTGCCTTTGCCGTTACCAATCTACTATCTATTTCTTTGCTTACTCGGTTGGAAACATCTCACAAAAGAGTTCCTCGATGTTTGCAAATTTTTAACAGAAACAGAAACGACATAAGAATACTATACTACATTTTTCTTGGCGATTTTTGTTGGCCTTTTACGATCTGAAGGAATAATAATGTTGTGAAAACAATTTTCTCTTTTGTGGAGGTCCGTTATGTAAATTGGATTGTTTACAAACCCCTATTATTAGAAGTGGAATGTTAAAATGGCTAATATAAATTGAAAATTTTTGTCTAAATGAAAAATGAACATCAAACATCAGGAATCAAAGGAAACACAAGTAGAATTGGGCTGCCTTGTTGAGTGCCAAAAGGAGAGTAGTACCATGACGGGTCATATATCGCATTTAGAGAACGAGCTTCAAGAACGGGTAAGCAATTCTAAGTTTTTCCCGTACATTGCGTAAAACAACATAGCGTCCTTAGTTCCTGGACATGAACGCTTGTTTACCTAGCACTTCAAAGATCAAACAGATACTCAAATCTGGAGCTAAATCAATAAATATAATATTTTCAAATGTTTTCCTCAAGCTTAGATTGATATGAAATAGGTGCTTACCTATATGGCTTTCTATTTGTTTTTTATTATGAATGCTGTTTGCATTCAAGCTGATTAAATTTTAAAACTATTTGTGTGCGTTCAAAAACCATCTCTACCTTTACAGTACACAACAGTTGACCTCCGCAATACTAATCTCCTAGTTTTACTTTTTTTATTTTCTATGCTGTTGACTGTGTGGCCGTAATCTAACTTGACTTGCGTCTTGCTCCTGCCTTCTCGTATTTGTATCAAACTTGATTTGAACGGACGATGTGCGTACGTACAATGTACTACAACATAAATACTCACCTTAATTTCCTGAAAATGAAAAGGATGCACAAATCGGGACACTTCAGGAGACAATGTGTCACCTTAGTATACAAATAAGTCAGTTGGAAGAGTTGTTCCGGGCACGTCGGAAGGAGCTTCGGGATTCTCACTTGAATGAGTCTTCGTGGTGGAAATGGAGATGTGATGAAAAGAATCGGTTGATCGAATTGTTAGCCAGAAGAATTGCGCATTTGAGTGTCACGGACATAAACGGATACTTCGTGGACGGGATTTTGAGAGAAATCAGATGTCTTCGTGATCATAGTTACCCCACTTCTAAAACTAGTGCTGCTACCGCTGCTACCACTTCTACTGCTTCCTCCTGCAGCATCAAATTTAATCTTCAGTATGACTCCGTACTGGCAGACGATTTCTATTGCGACACTGTCTGCACTTTCCTCCAGGTTGAGAGGAGCAGAGTTATGGTATTACACAATAATATTATACTCACTCCACTTTTATAACTATATTTACTTCACAATCATAATTTGAACATAAATATAGAGCTCATTTCCCCCTGTTACCTAACTCCACAATGTGGAATTAATTAAATCAAGCCTTTTAAGCTACCTGCTCTCCATCTCTAGCTCAAAGTCATCCAATATTAATAACATAATAATATTTTATTGCTTCCTACCAGTCGTACTACTAGTACTGTAATTAGAGAAATGGGTTGGGCTTCAAGTTTCTACCGGCTGGATTAACTTTATATGGGAAAGATACCTTTTATGCCAATCCTTTGCTTTCAGGCCTTCCTTGTACATAAAAATCGATTGTTATTAGCTTTTTCCTGTTTTAGGTGCTAAATTGTAAAATATGGATTACGCAATAATTACAATCGACGGAATTCATACCAACGTATATGGAATATAGAAAGTTAACTGGATTGATTGATATTTTCCGCAATTTTTTTCTGCTTTTTTTGATTTTGTTTGGAATAATTTTTTTCATTGTGGGTCTCATCCCCAACAACATTTTGCTAAATACTTGCTTGCATATCCTAACTGTGTATTGGTGAAAGCAATTTTGAGATGAATAATCGTAATGATAAAATAGAACCTCACATATTGGGTTGCACTGGTGTTGGATTCTGTAGAAGTGAAATTGATGAATAGGTGGTTGTATGGTTTCTGTGGATAAAAGTACGGCGTGGAGTGGAGAGAAGTCAAAGTATTACTATTGTAGTGATGTTGTGTTCTCAGACTAATCTTGTCTTTTCATTGTCTTCTTGTGTTGTGGCTTTGACTGGCATTTCATAACAATTGCTCTAACGAAAGGGGAGAATTATACTTCAGACAATTCAGTCCCTCCTTCCTGCTGCATTCAATGTCTGAATGGATGAGGAATTTAAGATCGTTCTTTTTCTCCACAGGATTTACTGGAAAGTGCTTGCGAAGGAGACGAAAGCTTCTTGGACGCTGCATTTCTCGTGGACAATAGCGAGTTGGATTTCACAATGGACTTTCGAGTTTTAAGGCGGATTGGCGAAGATGCCCTACTTGTTTCTTGGTCCATTCCTCAAAAATATTCCGTGGAGGAAGTCAATGGATATGAGGTACCTATATATTTTATAATACCTAGCATGTGTATAGCCATACTAATGTACCTACGTAATATACAAAGCTAAGCGTATTTTTGGTGTGATCCACTTATTACG
Organism: Tomocerus mixtus; assembly: GCA_034694165.1. Taxonomy (NCBI): domain Eukaryota; kingdom Metazoa; phylum Arthropoda; class Collembola; order Entomobryomorpha; family Tomoceridae; genus Tomocerus; species Tomocerus mixtus. The sequence goes on from JAQFYC010007318.1 coordinate 7,823, forward strand.
GCTCGTCTTATAGAATCCTTACATTATTGCTAGCGCCGTCTCGCTTCCTGTTCAATTGGTTTGATTGTGCCTCGTATATTTATTTAGGTACAGAATTTGCACTTATTGTTAAAAGACCTCTCTGGTTTTACCCATCTATGTCCAATATTCTGTGACAAATGTTGCTAGCTTACTGTATTGGTCAATATTTTATGAGCTTTATTATTTTTGATATTGATTTTGAAATTTTTTATGATAAAAGGGGGAATATGACAGAAAAAACAGTTTAACTTAAAAATAGTGTTTACTAATTAATTTTGAATTATTTTTTAGATATCTGTGAATGGAAATATGTTTTTACGAATACCAAAACCGAATCGGTATAAAGCGGTGCTATTTGGGCTCAACATGAATGAACCTTTGCGTCTAAGTCTTAAATGTACGGGTGCATTTAAGCTTCAGGAATCTACAATCACGTATATTGCCTGATGATTCCCAGCCAAAACAAAGGAGGATTCGAAGAATTGCTCTCGTCGCGTCGCCCTTATTACAAACAAAATGAACGTCTTTACGGGACCCCTTGTAGATTATTATGTAGTGGCACACAGTAAAAATTAAATCCTGCATTTAACTTCATTTGAAAATTTCATATTCGGTTTAATTTAGTTTGCCTTGAAATCCGTTTTGTGTTATCTATATTGTGGTTACGACATATTACTCTATATTATGACTATCAAATATTATTATTGAAGTATCGACTGAAATTACTACTTCAGTGCCACAGAGACGAATAAAATGAAAACCTCCATATTATGCATGGAATTATTATTATTCATACCATCCATGGTGTAGGCAATCTAATACTAACTGGGATTGTACAATTCATATGAGAACTTTAAAAAATTACGCAAGGATCGAGAGATGAATAGTCATATTATGATCGTTGGCCTTTTACTATAATAGAAACATTCTATTTGATAATAATACATTTATAATTGTTACATGATAATATTTAATGAATCCTTTTACCTTGCATAACAACCATTTGCATTTGTATAATGAATTAATCCTGTCTGATTAGGTTACGTATATCTGAAAGTCTGGTGATTAGCTTTCATTATGCTTACTTAAGTATGAATATTCAAGAAATGAAAATAGGCACTTATAATTATAGGTACTTTAATTATATAATTAAGTTACATCATAAAATTACGAAAGGAGCTTCAAAGGAACTTAGTGTTACCACGCACACACTATACATTCCTACAATTTGTAGAATCTGTACCATATATCTGACAGAATGCATTAGTTGGCCCCGAAATTCCTTTATAGTGATATTTCTTGCATTACATAAGCTACATAAGCTGCATTATTTACTGATTATGTATCTTGTTGACAAAGGAAGAGAAAACTACAAAAACTGGGAATAGTATTAATGGCGTGGTACTTACAGATGTTATATATTACAATTAGACAGGCTTAAAAGTTAAGCAACTCCTCTTTAAAATCCAAAGATTTGAAAACTCCACGTAATAAACATGGCCTTTGATGGTCACAAACATAACAACAAATGTAGGCCAATTGAATAATAGAAACTCAAAGAGATGATGTGGTGCAGATAATATGTAGCACGTAGTGTATTACACTTTAACGAAATATATTATGAATTGAATAGAAAGTTGTGTAGGTGGCGAGTTGAAAGTGTGTGAGTAGAGTAAGTAGGTAAGTATATGCAGATTGTAGATACTTTTCAAAGAGATTAATATTATGTATTCGTTATACATACATACATACATAGTTAGCAGTCTATTTTACACTATACAGTAGATAATACTAGAAGTTGATCGGCTTTGCTATATTATGCTACAGTTTGTTGTAAGTTAAGCTGACTTTGTTTAGCTTCCTGGCAAGAGTTTACATTATTGCTTAGAGCTTTCACAGGAAAGTTTGTTTTTAAAGAGGAAGATACTTACATAGTCAAGTAAATTCATTTTGGGAGTGTGAACTTAACTGAGCTGGATGTGGCTCCTCTGCTACGCTTGGTGAATGGTGGATCTGGATGGCTAAGTTTGACGAAGACGAAGGTAACTCTTTGCTTTGAGGTTAAATTCCACAAAGAAATATGTCTTGAAGAACTTTAGAAGTAGTTTGTTGGATTGAAAATACACAGAGCAGACACTAACAAACACTACGAGCGTAAATTACTAAAGGAAAGTTTTTTATGCCTTTTGGGAGTGTTATTCATTATTGTGAGTGAGTATAAATTAAATTGGAACTCACTCTGCAAATTCTGTAACAGTACATACAATTGTGCCCTATTCCTATGAGATTGGGGAATTTTACACGGAAAAAACCGTATCACATTGTCACATCCATCCTTAGAAGAGCTACTATTTGAGGTTGAGCCGAGAAATGGTATACTTAGTGTTTTAGTGTTGCTTTGTCTGCAATCAAAATTACTATCTGCATCTATTTAAGCAAATACCGAAGAGCTGAGCAATTTAAACATTTGTTTACAGCGGCATTGCCTGCTTGTTAGTTTTTGAATTGTATCATTGTTTCAGTTAGATCGTTTTCAATAATGGTGTACGTATTACTGATAGTAATACACCTACTTGGACGAACTGCAGTTAAGTGTGTAGATTTTTTGTGTTGCCCTGTTGCCCCACTGGGGCAACATGTTGCCAATTGTTGCCCCACTGGGGCAACATTTGCCATTTGTTGCCCTAGTGCATTTTTTGTCTACTGGGGCAACATTTGCCATTTGTTGCCCTAGTGCATTTTTTGTCTACTGGGGCAACATTTGCCATTTGTTGCCCTAGTGCATTTTTTGTCTACTGGGGCAACATTTGCCATTTGTTGCCCTAGTG
>JAQFYC010007319.1:0-10670 GCA_034694165.1 Tomocerus mixtus
GGATCCGAAATTGTAGGATATTTAAAGTCCAGCAAGGGCGCCTTGGCAGACCTGTTGATACAACATTGTATTTTATATTCATCACTTATTTGCCAAAAATCATTTATAGAGTATTGAAATAAAATTGAATATAACTCACATTGACTTTGGTTCCGCACTCAAAGAGCTGGGAAATGGGAAGACCAGAAGCATTGAATCGTCCAACAATACAGTTGACATACTATTTTAAAATTTAGTAATCCAAATTTAAAAACATAAAATCGAATTTAAATATTTTATTTTATTAATTCTAATACATAGATAAATGGGTCGGAAACTTACACTTGGGTACACATCGTGGAAACGTGGGCAGTTTGTCCTGATGCAAGGCAGAGTATCCCATGTGCATCCGAAGATTTGATTTTGGCAAGCTGCGAAATGCTCTTTCTGTGAATATAAAGTGAACTAATTAAAAAAGGTCACAAAATGTAGAAAAATCTAAATTAAAATTGACAAATTACTGGAATTCCGTCTTGTTCGTAGCATCCGGCACCGAAATCGTGAGCAATTGGGCCAATTGTGGAGTCTGGAAGGCTGCACAATTTATCAACAACTCTGAAACTTGATTCAGTATCTCCTGTCAAAGTCTTGGCTGTAGTTCCGGCAGAAACTGGGGCTTGAGAAGTGGCAGCTGGAGCTGGAGATCCTGAAGATGAGGTAGGAAGACCAGCAAGGGCTCCTTGGCAGACCTGTTATAAAATATTGCTATGGTGTTACATCGTGTTTGATGATATTTCATGAATAATGCTTGCGTGTTAAAATAAAATTTGATAAAAACTCACATTGACTTTGGTTCCGCATTCAAAAAGTTTAGCAATTGTAAGGCCTGAAGCATTGAATCGTCCAACAATGCAATTTACGTACTGTTAAAATTGAAAAAAATAATTACTCCACTTTTCATATTATATAAACGTATTAAGTATTAGTATATCATTTGAAATGTACACTTGGATAAACATCGTGGAAACGTGGGCAGTTTGTTCTGATACAGCTCAAAGTATCCCAGGTGCATCCAAAGATTTGATTTTGGCAAGCTGCGAAATGCTCTTTCTGCGAATATAAAGTAGGAGCATTAAAATATGAAGACAATCTTTATAAACCAAATAATTACTGGATAGTTACTGGAATTCCGTCTTGTTCGTAGCATCCGGCACCGAAATCATGAGCAATTGGCCCGATGGTAGAGTCTGGTAAGCTGCACAATTGGTCAACAACTCTGAAACTGGATTCAGTGTCTCCAGTCAAGGGCTTAGGTGTGGTTGAAACTGGAGCCTGAGAAGTGGCGGCTGGAGCTGGGGATCCTGTAGATGAGGTAATAAGTCCAGCAAGGGCGCCTTGGCAGACCTATAAGACAATATTTCTAGTCGTACCCAAATATTGGATCCCATTTAATTTGCATACTATGACATTTTAATAAACTCACGTTGACTTTGGTTCCACATTCAAAAAGCTTGGCAATGGTGAGGCCTGAAGCATTGAAGCGCCCAACAATACAGTTGACATACTGAATTTAAAAAGTTTAAAAGTTAAAAAGTTATGTTGAATGCCTATAGAAATGAAAAAGACTTAAAAAGCTTGTTTAAAACTTACACTTGGGTAAACATCGTGGAAACGTGGGCAGTTTGTTCTAATACAGCTCAAAGTATCCCAGGTGCATCCGAAGATTTGGTTTTGGCAAGCTGCGAAATGCTCTTTCTGTGAATGAAAAGAAAAACAATTAAAAAATATACAAATTTTTAGTTGAATTAAAAGAAAGATTGACAAATTACTGGAATTCCGTCTTGTTCGTAGCATCCGGCACCGAAATCATGAGCAATTGGCCCGATGGTAGAGTCTGGTAAGCTGCACAATTGGTCAACAACTCTGAAACTGGATTCAGTGTCTCCAGTCAAGGGCTTAGGTGTGGTTGAAACTGGAGCCTGAGAAGTGGCGGCTGGAGCTGGGGATCCTGTAGATGAGGTAATAAGTCCAGCAAGGGCGCCTTGGCAGACCTATAAGACAATATTTCTAGTCGTACCCAAATATTGGATCCCATTTAATTTGCATACTATGACATTTTAATAAACTCACGTTGACTTTGGTTCCACATTCAAAAAGCTTGGCAATGGTGAGGCCTGAAGCATTGAAGCGCCCAACAATACAGTTGACATACTGAATTTAAAAAGTTTAAAAGTTAAAAAGTTATGTTGAATGCCTATAGAAATGAAAAAGACTTAAAAAGCTTGTTTAAAACTTACACTTGGGTAAACATCGTGGAAACGTGGGCAGTTTGTTCTAATACAGCTCAAAGTATCCCAGGTGCATCCGAAGATTTGGTTTTGGCAAGCTGCGAAATGCTCTTTCTGTGAATGAAAAGAAAAACAATTAAAAAATATACAAATTTTTAGTTGAATTAAAAGAAAGATTGACAAATTACTGGAATTCCGTCTTGTTCGTAGCATCCGGCACCGAAAGCATGAGCAATTGGCCCGATGGTAGAGTCTGGTAAGCTGCACAGTTGATCAACAACTCTGAAACTGGATTCAGTGTCTCCAGTTAAAGGCTTGGATGTAGTTCCACCGGAAACTGGAGCTTGGGATGTGGCCGATGGACGTGCTGGAGCTTGAGATGTAGCTGCTGGAAGTGCTGGACTTTGAGGTGTGGCCGATGGACGTGCTGGAGCTGGGGTAGGTTTAGGAGGCATCAACCAGTCCATCAGATTTGGCATATGCGGCATATTGGGCATGTGGAACAGATTTGAGAGCATCATGTCCCCGACGGCGCCCTGGACGCACAAAACTGCAACGAACGAAACAACGATTTTGTAATTCATGGTGAATTTTGTCTACAGAATTGAACTTGAGCTAAAAATATAAATATTAACAACTACAGCGTTCAAAACTGAATGTGGAAGGTGAATTGAATTTTAATCGGGAACGATTTTCTATTTATACTTTAAAAAATACCGTTTTTTGCCTATACTCAATATTTCTGATGAAGGACGCAGACAGTATTGACAAGGTTAAGCGGTTACCAACGTCCATCATTATGAATTATTAGACCACACTGGATTTATCATATCGCCTTGTAAGAGTACGTAGTAATATTTTACATGTACATCTTCTTAAGCTTTTTCATAACGCAATTAATTTTTTCATAAGTATTTGTAATTGCATTTTTTGTTGAGAAGATATTTATTATTGCTAACCCGACTCTCAATGTGGTGCCTATGTCACCGCTTATTGACAACTATTATTAATTGAGCGGATCTCGAATTTTTTGCCAAATGTCACGTCAACGATAACTGTAGCTAAATAGTACCTATATAAAAATTATAATCTAATCAATGTATGTACGTATCTATAGTACGTCCTTCAAACCAATTATTATTCATGGGTAGTTTAATATTACATGGATGAAAATTAGGCCTCATTACAATAATACAAAATTGTAATTGTCATTTGCATAATATGTAGTAGTATGTGTAGTACGTTCCATTAGCATCTTGAAACTTGCATTATTACACTATTGGTGGTATCACGCTTTGGAAAAATATAAATAGTTATAGATCTACGATATACAAATTATTTAGTAATTCACACTTGCTGGATTGTTGTCAATTCCATTTTATTTATGGAACTATGTAAATCCGGTTAATAAATAAATATTATATACCACAAAATTATTTTACAACGCCTGCTTGTGGTCTGTTCTAATATTGTAATGAATAACGTAAACTAATTGTACATACATTCTTGCCTTATAGAGTTAGCAATTAAGATCAATGCTTTCCTAATATAAGTTTTACTACCCAATACTAATTGCCTTATAGATTTATCAATTATGAGCATTGCCTTCCTTATAATCATTAAGGTTTGCTGAGATTACATGGAAAATAGTGATCCTATGACTAACGAATCAAAAGTTTGAATTATCAGCATACTTATTATACACAACAAAAGATTATGGGGCCTATATATTAGTATTTTCCTGCTGATAATACCTCATTACAATTTACAACTGTATAAAAGTATGGTATGGTAAAGTAGAATATATGTGACATTACTAATATCAGAATTCAGGGCAATAGTTTGGTACAGAAGCTGTATACCGTAATCGGCAAACTACTTCCCCTTGGGAGCTATTGTATGTAGCCTACTTTTTCTGAGAAAATATTCATTTGGGGAATTTTTGCATAATGATAATTTAATTCTTCATATGAGGAAAAAGGTTGTCTCAAAATTCAGAAACAGAATATATTTTACTACAACTAACTCCTAATTATATTGCGTCTATGGGGAATTAATTCGTCGATTACGGTAATTACTTCGTATTGTACAATATGTGAATTTGGAAGCATAAATAATGCTGTTGACAGAAGTCTCCATTGTTGTCATCATACAATTACCTCGTTAAAATTAATATTTATTGTATCTGTTATTTTGCTTTCTAAAAATAGCAGGTTTTGACTACTTTGAACTTCATATTCAGAGCATATTGGATTTCAGAGCTGTTAACTAGATCAACGTAATTTATTTCGCATAGGAATGACATACGTGCAGGTTCGCAAAAGTGAATTATTAGTTCAATTCTAGTTAAATATATATCTGGAAACCCAACTTAGGTATTTAAGTAGGTGTACTAAACTTATTGTTAGTCGCCCAAGAAATACATATTTTGCAAGAAATTTTGAGAATTATGAGTTCAATACCCAAGGAGTTCAGTAAAAGGTATTCCTCAAGTATGTACGATATTGGAACCCAAAACTTGGAAGCATCAGAAAATAAAAAGGCATCTTGTAACGAAACGCTTGCTTTCATGGTCGTTTGCTCCGATGTATGGGTAAGTGACCTTTTATATCTTCTAAAAATAATGTTAAACAATGGTTTGGAAAGACATTTAATATCAAGGAGCCGGTTATCATTATTTTCCAATTACAATATTAATCTTATTTTCTATTTCATGTAATTAGAATTAATAATATACGGCATAGTGACAATATTATAAGAATTATTATCACCATTAAAGGTATATGTTAGGTATTAATAAATATTTGTCAATTTTGCTCTCCATATTTCCCTTCTTTGTTAAAAAATTCAATAACCTTGCGAACTGTTGTACATAGCTAACAAAATATTATTATTACACGTTAATATTTTTATGGTTTTATAGTACGGGATTGCTGTCGTTTACCTTTTGTGTGAGTAATACAATTACAAAATACTTCTTAATCGTTGAATTTAGATTAGGGTAGTATTTATTTCGTCCCGAAACCCTTATTAAAATTATGTACTCACTTTGTCCCGAAACAATTTATTTGTTTTAGCACGAAATAATCTGGGCGAACTGAATTGTAAATATTGTTCCAATGTGCAGTTTGATCTCTACCTCTTCTTAAAACGAAAATTAAAACGAACAGTTTCCCTCGTTCTACCTTTAACTTACATCCATGCACGTCGTCAACCTCCTCATTTCCTTATCTATGCCTAATATGCATAATATGTATCATGTTTGTTTCTCTTTACTGAATGGTGCCTGTGAAACCTTTGTATGCTGCATACTATATATTATGTACTTATACAATACATATAATTATTAGTACTTTTAGCTTCTAGCATTGGCATCTTTACTATGATATTTCAATAACTAATTTCCGAACATTTTTCGGGACAAAAAAAGATTAAGCCATTATGGGTAGAATTTCGTGATTAGGGACCAAATGAGTCAACAATTAATTTCCGAATATTTTTGGGTTTCGGGACAGAAAAAGACTTTTTTCGGGATGAAAAAATATTAAGCCTTTAGATTATAGTGCATATTAATTATTCAAACAGATTTTGCCGGACTTCGCCCTAAGCCATCTGAATCACCCAGTGTAGACAAATATTACAACATTTGTTTTTTCCTTCTTCCTGTCTATATGGCTGTTGGTGCAGGCATATTGTACATAGCGATCGCAAAGGTTTGTAATATTATTTAAAATTATATAAATGATAAATTGCAATGACATCTGCTATACCTTACTTACTACATAGAAATGCAATTTTAATTTAGCATAAAACTGTTTTTGGAATGATTATTCTTTGTTATTACGCAGAAATCGGTTGCATGTGTGAAAATATGGCTGTGGATGAATATTGTATTAACGTGTGTTTCGGTAGCTACTGCAATCACCTACATTGATGTTGCTGATTCTAAACTCCTAACATTCAGCCTGATTAATACTTTTTATAGAAGTTGTGTGTGCTTCGTTATTTTTCAATATGGATACGAACTTCAAAGCTGATACTTAAATTATTTAAGTAAATATATATTCATGCTATGTATTATTTATACACATTATATTATGCCATATATCATTTAACAATGCTTTAACTGAATATTAATTTTTTGCCATCCATTACTTATAGATACATACTAGTATAAAACTTTATAATAATTCACTACTACTACTATATGTACTACAATAATACTAGGAATAAATTATTGGATAAATGTGCCAGGATATTCAGTTATTTAGATAATTTATTCTTCAACATAATTGGCATTTCTTTCAAGTATTTGACTAAAATAGAAAACATTTATTTATTTAATATATGATTATCTATTCCTAAAAGATAGTATACTGGTACTTGTATTTTATTATTGTATTTGTACTATTTGAGTATATTTATTGTAATTCCCTGACAAAATCTCTTGCGTGACAAAATCTCGTATTGACAAAATTTCTCGCCAGACAAAATCTCACACGCTGCATTGGAGAAGTATAAAACAAACCCAACAAATTAACTACTAGACAAGTAAATTGGTTATAGTACAAGATTAATTTATTAGTAATTTTAATTATTCATTGTGCATGGTATTTAAAATAATGTTTTAATTACATTTTATTTCATTGAACCAACAGAGAGACGAATGTAAGCATGTGCTAAGCATGCATAGATATATGCACTAATGTGTGAGATTTTGTCACACGAGAGATTTTGTCCTATATATTTTTTGGCACGTCATATTAGTCATATATACCTATTACAGTGAACACTCTATACTAGGACTGCCATCGGGTGACACCAATTTTGGTCTCAATGGGCCAGTGATCGTAGTGTATATACATCTCCACTGTGATTATTTTATTTTTTGGTCCTAATATGGAAGTTTGAATTAACCCTGATTTAAATAATTCCATACTTTTAGGATATATATAACAACATTTGTATTTATTTATTGCAATTTATACCGTAAATACATTAACATACTACTGTGCATAAGAATAGTAACAAACTTTTTCCGCTATTATTTCTTAAAGTGGAAATATTGGCTATTTTATTCCCTATTTAAGTGCACCTGGCCTTAAGTGGTACTAAAAATTCAAAAGTAAGCAAATTTTGCGGTTCCTATGCTGGAGCGTCTCTTTGCAAAGAGGTATCCGTATAGAGTAGCCAAAGTAGAGCTAACATTGAACGAAATCCGGGATCACGAAATTCTGTCTCAAAGGTGGGGTCGGGTGGTCTAAAGTAAGCACATCTTTGGTAGGTGTTTCACTGTATGTGGAACTCCATTACGATAATTGTTATACTAATTTGTGAGATATTATTTTAGTCATGCACTCAATGTTGTGATACCAAATGGTAAGCTAATGCAAAATTGTACTGGTTGAACAATATATTATTATGGTGTCACGGAAACCTGCTGTCACATAATGCCAATATTGTCAAGTATGGAAATTATAGGTAATTTATTAAATCTGTGGTTGTGTTTTTGACTAATACTAAATGTGGAACAAATTGTCCAATGCAGCCACATAATTATCTATTTATTAATAAATTACTTGAATATTTTACTTGTAAAATGTAAAAGAGATAATGATAATTGTAGGTACGTCCTACTATTCGATTTAATTGTATAGTTATATACTTATTACGTGAATATAATATTTAAAATGAATTTTAGTAGATTATACTCTTAATATTATTAGCCAAGCTTTTGTTTTCAACCGTTAGCTTTTACATATTTATGTATAATAATTTTGCTTCTACAATCTTTCCCATTACTCGCATTTAACGAGTAAATAATGAATAAATAATGAGCTTGGTTTAGTTAAAGCTTGATAACGTAATTGAAGCTAACAATCTTGTGTAAAACTACGGCATACTGTTTATTAATGTACTTTGGATTACACAATTCTATTTTTAGTACAACAATATTAGTCTCTACACAACACGAGCATATTTGTATATCAGTCATCTTGTTTCAAATATTTTTAAGATGTACGTTTATCTACCAATACAAATACAACTATTTTTCAGTGGTGCTTAACTTGTTATTTTTCTAATATCCGTAAAACTTGTCATCCAAGCCCAACTTACCTTCGGTAAAACATTTAAAAGTGGTCATGTATTGCAGTGTCATTCGATTATTTAAATTTGTGAATTTCTAACATAGATTTTGGTAGTTCCTGTTCGCATTATCGCTTAATATTTGGTATTAAAGATGACGAAACGAATTCATTGTCTCATTATAGCATACATTGATACCGTAAGCTCACTTGACTTATCGTTATTTTGTAGCTTATTGTACAGTACATATTAATAACGTGTTAATATAATTACTTAATAATTAAATTCTATGATGTAAATAATAGCATTATATGTAATTATATAATCTGCACATTAGCATTAATTCTCATTATATATTTTAAAATTCTCAAATTACCTTTTTAATATAATGTTGATCCTTATATTTTGTTCTACCTTTTATTAGATTTGGAGAACTTTTCAGCTGGTTGGATTTTTAATTACAGTTTCCGTTCAATCGGACAACGTAAAATTAAATGGGTATGGATTTATGACAATTATATTTAAATAAAAAAATGCTTATTATATTGTATTGTGATTACTTATTTATTAGGAAATATAATGTTGGCAATATTTTAATAATCTATATACTAAAAGATTAATTATTCATATAAAGTACTAAGTAAATTTTACACATTCAGGCCAAGTGGGTTAATAACATTCATCAGTCTCGTGGTCCTCCTACTAGTTTTTACAATCCAGTTAACTGCTGCGCTCTGCTTGCTGAATGGGACACACAAGGTTTGTAAAAATGTTTGTTTAAAAATACCTACCATAAAGAATTTAATCATAAACGAATTTTTATTGTTGATGTAGGACAAATTAGCTGAAAAGGCGAAGAGGCTATGCAAATTTTGGTTTGTGGCAAACATCCTATTCCTGTGTTTGGATTCGGTAGCTGTGATATATTTTCTTATTATGTCGTCTCTAAATTTTATCATGTATATAGCGTTGTTAATGCCACCTGTACTTCATATCGTGGCCTTGTTGGTAGTCAGTGAGTTTATTTTTGAACTGAAACAAAGTGTTATTGCCCACTCTGCTGGAAGTGGCATACCGATGGAGTCTCAATTTACAAAAAAAATCTCCCCTTCCCTATAAATGTTAGTAGTTCGTACTTAGTTAGCAAATAATAATGACTATCCATGGATTTTTATTCGTTTTTATAACATTTTGTTCATTTATTAACCGTTTCTAACATCAAAAATCAAAAATATAACTTTAGATATGGTTTTTTGCGAAAACAAAATTAGCTGTCGTTTATGTAAAGTAAAGATAAATTTAAAAATCACATTTCATATTTAATTCCGTTATCATGAGCAATTTAACAATGTTATATTATTTAATTTTAACATTATAGCCGTAACAAAGAACAATACATTTCGAAATAATAATAAAAAACAATCAAAGTTTATTTTTCATCAATCACAAACAACTATAAGTTATAAACTAGTTTTGGTAAATATGGAAATTCTGGGAGTTCAGGAATAAACAGTACGCATTGTCCAGGACAGTCGTAACAAGCCTTTCCATCGGACGGTGGCGAGATAAAGCAGGTCAAAGGTGGGCAGCAGGATAATCCTGCATAACCAGCACAGGGCATTCTATGTCTTGCACACTGAAAATATTAATTACTTAGTGTTATATGTATCAGACGAAATATAATATTGTTTCCACATTTGAAATACCTTTTATAACTTTAATTTTAAATGTTTTACAGAAAGTGGTTAAATACTGTAGGTGTAATTTGAATTACCAAAGTTTGTGCTTCCACGCTGGGTCCATTCCCAATTGTGAGTAATATTGACACCAATATAGCAAATAATTTCATTTTGTAAAGCTTGTTCTTTGGCTGTGTTGTTTCTGCACTCAAACTTTAACAACTGAGAGTTTCTCACGTTACTCATATTCTCACTGGAAATCTTGTAGCAAAACAAAAAAGTATTGCATTAATCAGGGTTGTGAAACGGCTGGACTATCAGTAACTTCTAAACCTTTTCCAAAAACCCGGGCCCCATTGTATTCTAAAAGCTTAAAGTATACAAATACAATTTCTAAAAGCAAATGTTTTTAGAATTTTTATTTTCATCTTTTTGTCCCTATAATTAAATTTTAAGCCCATCCCCATTTTCCGATAAGCTGTCCGCATTTTATTTGAGAACATAATTTTCCTAAACATAATCTAAATAACTACTGATATCACTCCCCAGGGACAGAATTCTCATTGTTTTTTGTATATTCTGGGTTATTCCCGAGGCCGAAGGTTCGTATTAATTTTTTGAGTAGCCCTCTGCCGAC
>JAQFYC010007320.1:0-10668 GCA_034694165.1 Tomocerus mixtus
GCAAATTGGTGGAGAGCAATATTTTCTGAACCCCTAAACTAACTTTGGGTTAATACAGGTACCTAATTAGCCTCGCTAGGCCAGAAAAGGTAGAAGCTTAAAGGATTAGTTGCATTTGTTTGCGCGTCCCTTCATGACACTAGAAATACGCTGATACACGCATTATTACATCAAATGTAGCTGCGGTGATATAACATACAATTTTAACACTGCAGTTTTTTATAAAAGCAGGAAATAATTCATGAGATATCTCATGTATAGTTAAGATATTATATCTTAACTATATACCTTGATAAACGGTGAGTTTATTCATAAAACATAATAAATATATTTAAGTAATTATACGCATGTGAATGTGCATTCACGTTGATGTTGCACATATTTTATTACTTATGCATTGCGTATCAATAAAGGAAGTAATGTTGCTTCTTCCTGCGAATCATGTGCTAAATTAATGCAATATCTTTACTAGGTAATTGCATATACTGCATTATGTATGTACTAAATAGCTGTGTAATTACTAAATATGAAAAGTTATGATCTACAACCAATATACTTGATTTAAAAGTAGACGTGTAGAAATATTCTATTAGCCTTGAAAATGTTGTTAACACAATAATTCAGAATATGGTGCAATATGCCAAGAAATCTGTCATTTATATTTCAATTAATTCATTTGTCTGTTCCTGGTATTCCTTAACTATATTTCTCAATGCAATTGATATGATGAAACGAAAGATATGTTGACGTGCCCAAACAAACTTAAGTATTTATGGTATTTTTAATCTTTTTTCTAATACGACTACGTTGATTTAGCGACTTCGATCAAGTGCTACTGGAAAAAGATGAAAAATTGTCTTTACGTAAACCAGGCTTGCTTGGTTGTTTATGATATAATATTCTTACATCATTCAGCATCCTATTATTCCTATTGCGACAACAGAAAAGCAAAAAATTAGGCTATTACGTAATTGTAGCTAAAGTTTGTAGAAAATTACATCATTATCATTTTTAAAATGAAAATAAGGTATTTACTACTTTAGAAATATTACTTTTTCAAAATGATATTTAACAAGGTGGCGAGTCTACTATTTACTTCTTATGTTTTTTCTCAGGTAAAATTCTACATTGTTATCCCCTAACTAATTGACACAGGTGCACAAACTAAGGTAGGGGTGACGATGACACTCATCAGTTCAAGCGTCTAACACAATTGTTGTGTGCGTTTGCAAGAAACAAGAACAAGTCTCGATATCCCATTAGTATTTTCCGCTCGTCCAATTTCCAGTTTTGTAAGAAAAATAGTCCAAACTTTCCTCGTCTTGCACGACAACAATTGTAAACTTATTTTAGAATGGCACAAATTGCCAGTATTGCATTCCTTAGTGTACCTTGCATTCTATAAACAGAAATGTAAAGTTGAGCAGTGAATATGCATCTACTACTTACATGGACGCAATTTTAATTTGCACCACGATAATAATCCTTAACTACGTAATTGTAAATTAATATTAAAATATTTCGTGCTAATATTTTTAACGAGCTAATTAATTTATGTATAAAAGCAAAAGTGAGGTACTTTTATGTAAGTTAGCAGATTAACGTAGGTTTTCCATTATTCCCACATAGATAAAATAAATGCAAATTCAGCGAGCAAGTTTTACGTTTTTTATGCTGGAAGCTATACAATTCAATCAGAATACGACTGGATTTACTGGACTACGGACAAACTGGACGGGACATCGACTGATTGACTAATGTGACAAGTACTGTTTTTGCGTGTGAATGTGAACTTAAACTGGTATTTATCACTTACTTGTGGCAATAAAATAATAAAATGCAAATATGCGGAAATCTCTGTAGATAATACATGAACTTGAACGCTTAAGCTTTGTGACTGTGATACCTATACGTTTACGTAGACGACTATTGATATTTGATATAACACATAAAGTATGTACCATTTTTTGCAATTTATGTACTAAAAATACAAGTTGCAAAGTACCATTTTAATGTTCAAAGCAAACGTACAATTACCATAAAGGTATTAGGACTAGGACTATGTTAAACGCACAACTTTTTCATTTTTTTGTATTCATAGCATCTCACAATGTTAAAATTTTTCAGGTAAAGTAGCTTAATGCGAAAAATATTTTACTTTAGTCTGTGCTAAAAGTAAATGACTCTTCTTCTTATACTATGAATCCTGTAGCGTAGCAATCCTGTACGTCAGAACAATAGAAATACCTATTACCTTATCTTACCCTCTATTGCTTAGTACATAACCATTTATCATTAAAAGGGCATTGTCAATTAGAAGTAGAATTCCTCATATAGATACACTACTTCTTTGTTTATAAAGTGAAATGAATCGTTGTACAAACAATCATTATTCTTTGCATCCTTCTACTTTCTACAACACGTTTAACCAGCGGCTTAACTGTGTAGGGTTGCTAGTATCACCAATTTTCTAATTATCTGGAACATTAAGTATCCCTATCAGTATTAGACGGATTAGTATGTGCAATTTTTCATGTAAAATGATTAAACTGAAGATCAAGAATTAAACAGATTCTGAAGATTGGAATGCATGCAATTTATCACAACTAAGAAATAAATAATACTTAATCATAATCACAACACAAATATAAGAATAACTAGTTTTGTTTTAGTATCCGTGAAAATGATAGAGGATACTTTGCTTAATATATTTTAAGCAAATTGGAATAAACTGAGACCGTTAGCGAGCGATGAATTACATAAAGATAAGTGAAATTTTATTCAAAACAATTTCTGGAGGAAAATCTTTTACAGCAAGTGAATGTGCTAAGTGCTAACTACTATTCTACTGTAATTAATTAAAGTTTATAGAAAGTTCAAAATTCAAGTTTGTGATTTTGTGAGAACATGGCCTGGATAAATAAAAATTTGAGTCTAGGATTCTACTGTTTAGGAGATATCATCGCAAGATATCCCCGATATTTCATTGTAACCTTTACCATACTTGCTTTCGCTCTTAGTACAGGTATCGAACAATTTAAATATGAAAACGATTTAGAATATTTGTTCACAGTGAGTAATGGAGATAGTAAACATGAACGAGACAAAATCGATAAATATTTTCCTCCAAACAATAAAAACAGATTTGATCCAAGTCGGGTTACAAGGGTCGGACGATTTGCAAGGTAAGAAAAAACGGAAGTTCTTTTCTGCGGATTAAAATTTTCAATGAATATGTATCTATTTTCCGTATTCATTAGACCTAATCAATTAAAAATAATTATTTAAAATTACAAATCAAAATTATAATTTGATATCAATCTTTTCCCCCTTGTTTCTAAAAGATTTATTTGCCATTTAATTTAATTTGCGTGGTTTAAAAAAGGTACTTACAATTAGTAATCTCTATAGATTTTAATTTCATTTGGCAGACAGCTTGGAATATGTCACAATAGTTATATCATGGACCATGTATGTATGTATTATTAAGTTTCCAGTTGTGTGGAATTGTCATTATCTGAAACAGAGTTTTTATTTTAAACTTATTACTAGAATAATAATAACTGAGAAAAATGAGGAAAACTTACTCCGAGAAGATATCTGGAAGGAAATTGCGAACTTCGACGAAGAGATGCACAAAATATCAATAGAATGGAAAAATGCTACATACAATTATGGTAATTTGTGCGCAAAATGGTTTGAAGACTGTTTTGAAAATGAATACCTGGAGATAGCCGATTTAATACCGGATGTTGAAAACGGAAAGGCGCGCATCAGTTATCCAGTGTTTTTCAACCCGCGAACTTTTAAAACCCATGTTCTTCCGCAGTACTTTGGGGGTGTGAATCTCACGGAGGACGGCTTTTCCCTGGAAAGTGTTAAAGCCATAGTGTTGACATACGTACTTGCAATTGACAACAAAGAAGATAACGCAAGGTTTGTAATTAAATTACTTTT
This sequence comes from Tomocerus mixtus, assembly GCA_034694165.1. NCBI lineage: Eukaryota > Metazoa > Arthropoda > Collembola > Entomobryomorpha > Tomoceridae > Tomocerus > Tomocerus mixtus. Next base: position 3,958 of record JAQFYC010007320.1, read on the forward strand.
CATACCCGAAATCCTAAATACTACAAAAATTGTAAGATATAATGCAAATTTTTTTGCAATGATTTTTCTGAAAAGCATTTGTAAATGCGAGTTAGGTAAAATGGTAAACAGATTTAAGAGAAAAATGAATCTTAATTCTTAATTTTGTTTGGTTCCAGAGGCGAATTGTGGGAGAATGCTGTTCTTCGTACCATAGAAGCCCGGAAAAGTTTGTCGAATTCCACGCTCAAAATATTCCAATTTGCCTATAAAACTTACACTGAAGAAAACGAGAAAAATGTTCTGTCCTGCATCATACCTTTAGTTTTTTCAACTTTGTTGACATCAGTTTACGTTGTATTATCATGCTCCAGTTCAGACTGGGTTAAATCAAAGCCGTTTGTGGGGCTCATGGGACTTATTTCAGGAGTTTTAGGAACATCATCTGCCTTTGGAGCTCTTTGCTACTTGCAAGTACCTTTAATTGGAATCAATATTGCAATTCCATTTTTGCTTTTGGGTATGTAAAGAAGAAGAATAATTGTGTTTATAACTAAACGAATATAATACCCATATTTATATTTTTGACCTTTAGGTAGTTGTTATATGCTAATGTACCTCGATGTATATCCCCCATCCTATATGTAAATATTTGAATTATTTTGTAAATTACAGGAATTGGAATAGATGACACATTTGTGATGCTTTCAGCCTGGAGAATGACATCTCCTCATGATTCTGTACCAAAGCGGATGTCGGAATGCTTTTCAGAATCGGCTGTCTCTGTAACAATCACAACTTTCTCCGATATGTTTTCGTTTTTCGTCGGTGTTTTCTTTACACCCATTCACGCAATACAAATCTTCTCAGCTTATGCTGCAACAGGAGTGCTGTGCATTTACATTTGGCAAATATTCTTCTTCGGACCGATGCTAGCAATTAGTGGATACATTGAAGCTGAAAATCGTCATTCGATCTTTTGGTGGATGAAAGCAACCCCAAAATCTAAATCTGGTAAAATATTAACTTACATGACTTAATTTTGCGATTGAGATTGTGTACTTAAGAGTTTTAACAATTTTTCCTCAATTTCTGCAGAAAGCATGTCATCGCTTCATCGTTTCTTTTTAACGGGAGGAATTGACGAACATGATCCTTATAACCCTAAAAATGAAGCTGAAAACTCTACCATGGTATGCTGCATAATTATATTATAACAAAGACTTGTAGAGATGCATATTTTAATTAAGGTACATTGAATATTGAATAGCAAATAATAAACAAAAGATTCGCTATATAATTTAGGTCTTCTTTCGCGATAAATTTGCACCGTTCGTTTGCAAACCTACTGTTAAATTAGCAGTACTGGTATTCTTTGTAGCGTACTGGACAATATCTTATTACGGGATAACACAATTGCAAGAGGGACTTGAAGAGCGTCGGATGGGACGTTATGACTCCTATATGAATGAATACTTTCTTAAAGATCGTGAATATTTCAAAGTGTTTCCGTATAGAGTCCAGATAGCTGTAACAACCCCATTGGATTATTCTTTAAAGTCTACCCAGGATAAAATTGGGAAAATGCTGGACAAGTTTACTTCGCATCCAAAATTATCAGAAGAGTTTAACGAAAATTGGCTTCGCTCTTATACTACGTATCTTGAGAATTATAAGGAATTCATTGACTATAATGTAACAAGCGAGGCAAGTTTCATAAAAGTTCTCAGGGAGGATTACCTCAAAGAAACTTCACCAATTAGTCAAGATGTCGTTTTCAGTGATGACGGAACACGGATAATAGCATCTAGATTCGTAAGTGCACTATAACAAATGGATTTTTTCCGCAAAAATAATTTGGAGATAGGGATGTTCCATTTTGTGCCTGTTCATTTCTTAAGAAGCATATTTGTGTGCCATGTCTGTTTTTATGAATTACTGATTATTTGTTTGCTATAGATTTTGCAAGCAAAACATCTTTGGGATCCCGAAACTTCCAAGAATGCTGTAATGGATTTGCGCAAAATGGCAGAAGAGATGTTAGAAGAAGGACTAGAAGTCACAGTATACAATCCCTGGTTCAATTTCGCTGACCAGTTTATAATAATCCGAGAATTAACAATTAAGCTTCTAATTATCACAATTTTCATAGTAATGGTTGTGTGCGCATTGCTAATACCAAGTTTTCTATGTTGCGTTTGTGTGTTATTTTCAATATTTTCGATTGAAATCGGAGTAGTAGGATTCATGAGTTTATGGGGTGTAAATTTGGATCTCATTTCTGTAATTTGTATTGTGATGTGTATAGGTTTTAGTGTCGATTTTTCTGCGCATATTAGTTATTCGTATATTATTAGCAAAGCTGAAAGTCCTGAAGAGAGAGTTAAAGACTCCTTGTACTCTCTTGGGCTTCCTATACTGCAGGCGTCTGTGTCTACTACTTTAGCTATTCTTTCCTTAAATTTTGTTCCTTCGTATATTTTCCAGTCTGATTTTAAAATTGTTTTTCTCGTTATCATTTTTGCAACTCTCCATAGTTTATTTCTTCTTCCCGTTCTTTTTACAATTCTAACTCCCAAAAATATTTTATGCCTTCCCTGGAAGACTAAAGAAACCTATTCAGTTTCAAATGTGGATACCCCAGCAAACTATCATTTGAATTATACTGATCAATATTTTGAGAAATATAAAGCTGCCGTGCCATAGATTGTGTTTATACTACAATTATATACTAGCATGAGTAGCATGTAATAATAATATGTGATAATTATCTGGAGTACGCACTTAAACAAGTAAATACAAATTAATTCTGTATGGATTCGTGTGTAAAGGAATTACACTCTGTGAGGAGGAATTTAGATATTTGGTTTACATGTATATACACTAGCGCCTAAAACGTTCATAGATATAAGGAATTCCCGCAAAAGGAAAAATCGCTACCAAATTTTTCAAGTCTGAGAATTTTCAAAGCTGTAACAATGTAATACATTCATCTTTAGTTCTAGGACCCTTTTATGGCTATTTGAGTCATCTAGATGTACACGGATATAAGAATATGCGAGTAGTTTTGCTCAATCTCCTAGATTCCCTGATATATACATGGAATGTGCTGTAACTCCATACCTTAAAATACGTATGTGAAAATCAGAACTGTCTTGTGATGTTTTTATTTGTAAATGAGGAAAATCAATTTACATGTCATTTATTAAAGTATTTATTACCTACTAACTATCTACATACCTATCCAAGTGCTACATCATAGTCAACTCGGGTTTTAAAAAGGTCTTCCGTGAGAAATTTCCTAGTCTTTTCCACTGTGATTTACATTTCACAAAAGTCTTTAACATAATGTAAACTAACTTATCATGTTTACATAAATACTCCGTATCATAACATCGTTTAAGTGCTAAACAATAATCATTCATTGTACAATGACATTGGCCATATAGCTTGCGGTTCGTAATACGTGTCCATGTACTGTAGTTAATCGTAGAATACACAAGTTTGAGAAAATTGCAAAAGTAATTCACATCTACTGCATTTTTATAATTGGGTCATAAAGATTGTAACATTAGTTATAAGTAATGAAACAAACATCTAATGCTGCTTGCAGAATATCAGTACTTTTATAGAGCTTTACAAAAAATTGATGCACGCATGTAAGTAAAGTTGAAACATTTTATAATCGTAATTTACTTCGACTTTAAGTATTTATGACTATTCAATGTGTGTTTGTATATCTTATTTTTTATAAAAATACCATTGTAATATAATATAGTGGTTCCGCATCTAATAACAAATTGTTTTAACAAGAAAAGTCAAAATGCATGCATTTGAGATACGTATAATCCGATTGTGTAGCTTTTATTAAAAAGTAACCACTACCATGAATTCGCTTTTTCGTATGGAACATTTTGGCAGGCCCATATTTGCATTATTATTTGTAACCATGTGCAACCTGTTAAGAGTGCAACCGATTTATGTGCCAGTGCAAAATAATTTGCACACTGAGTACAATTTCTAGCATTTCTATTATCGCATGAGATAACCATATTGCTGGAATTTGATCAAAAATCATAAAATGAAATACTAAAACTATTTCCAAGAGTGCCGATAGTGCAAAGCATTGATCTCGACTGCAAAATAAAATGGTGTCACATCAGAGTTTAATTCCCGGACTTCCTGTAAGTTGCTCTAGCATAAGCCGATAATGTTACTCATACAATAATAATTAATTGTACTGTTCACATTAGAAGTGAATTTACTTTCTCCGTCCAATACAAGGATAATCATGGAAAATAATTATGAATTTACGACCGAAAGACTTTCTTCTAATGTAGGTGCTGGTTACTGAAAGAATATTTAGCTTCCTCCCCTTAAAGGATCGTTTATCTTGTCGTTTGGTCTGCTCGGAATGGTATAGCACAATATTGAAAATTGGGAAATATCCTAATTGCTACGTAATTGATGCTAGTCAGCCCAAGAACCAAAATGGATGGCAATATTTCAACCAAAGAAAAAGCACGGAGCTGAAAAAGGGGTTTTTAATGAAGAACTACGAAGATTCCTTATCTCCTGTTGAAGTATTGCAGATCCAGAACCTCAATATCCTAAAATGGGAAAGGAGTTTCAGGAATTCAAATGCATTCCAAGGAACTGCAAGGAATGTTACCGAATTGCATTTGAAAAAGATAATGTTTTCAAGTGGGAAGACCTTAATAAAGTTCCTGAACAAGTTTGAAAAGCTGCGTCATCTTGCAATACACTATTGTGAATTCGAATATCATTTGCTTTTTGGCTATCTGAAGTATATGGTGACATGGAGCAAATATAATTCATATGCCGACAGTTTGATTGATCTTTTACCACAACTAATATCTTTGGATGTTGAGCTGGCTGAAAATTCATGTTGTATGGGATTGCTAATTTATATTTTGCAATTTAAAATCAAAGAGTCAACTCTGAAAAGTTTGACCCTTAAGGTTCTGCCTGCTGAACAAAAGTTTCCTGCGTCTCTGTTCAAGAAATATCTCAAAATGGATATTTTTAATCCTAATATTGTGTCGCATATAAATATGTTTATAAAAAATATGTTAGCTATACATCAGAAATCCCTAAAATCTCTTAACATTACTTGGAAAAGTTTGATGAACAGAGGAATAACACTTTCAGCGAACAACAATTATTATCAAATTCCTCCTTTAAGTGACGGGGCCAGGGCTTTATTTTCAAATTTCGAAGAGATTACAGAGCCTGATTGCGATTTAAATTTGGAAAATCTGTCTTTGAATATTGGAAGCATTAGTACTACACCAGCTTTCAGTTTAATCCTTATAAATGATGCTAGACCAGTTGGACTAGAGGCATCATTTCTCCTCTTCCTCCTAAAGCAGATACAAAAGGGATTGCACATAATAAATTTGTCACAAGCATCATTTATGCCATTCCCAGTTTTTGGAATTGAAGAATTCGAAAATCTGGACATGACTATGACACATCCAGAAAAATCAATTCGTCTTAATTATGATTTCGAATTTATATCTTCAGGAACGCACACTTCTTTGCTGGCAGCGTATTGGATATTTTGTAGGGAACCCTTACCCAAACTCTTGAAGATCACTCGTGTTGAGAAACTAAAAGTTTCCATAAGAAATGAGACATCAAACTCTGAAGAAGTAGCCGAAAACTTTCGGGAGTACTTGTGGCTTAATTATTTGTTGAACATTTTAGCAAATCCCAAACCTTATGAATGTTATAATGGAAAAACTCTAAAAGAATTGCAAATTTCTTGCAATATGAGACATCTAAAAAGTTACAACATTTCAACAATATGTTTTCACCATCCAAATATAACTGTGTTGAAGATTGTAGATGGACCTGAATTTAGTTATCGAGAAGGAAAAAATAACAGCTTGCAATACGAGGGGATGTCGAAAGCCACCATAGATGACTACGACCTGAAATTCATTTTAAAATGTATACAATTGAAAGAAATTGTAATTTGGGCAAACATGAGCACATTATCTGATAGAGGACTTCTAGGATTTGGAAATTTTCCAGAAGCTGATACAGTGGAACCTCTCAATTGGAAAAAAAATGAAGATTACGAACAATTTAAGGATTTATTGTGGTTTTGTAAGGTCAAAAGAAGTGATTTCTCAAAAAGAAAGCTTTCTTCCGTTTCCATCTCAAATCTTAAAGGTATAACATATCAATTGCTCCAATTATAAAACTACAAGTAGGTCCCTATATTCAAAACTTCATTTTCATATTTACGGATTATTTTACTTTCTCTCTTTTCCAGAATTGAAAGTCTTATCTCTTCGAGGTGTTGGGAAGGAAATCACCGATGCTGTTGCCTTATCCAAAGATGGTTTGTGTGGCCTCAAGAAATTAAGCTCTTTGGAAATTCTCGGAGACCACAACGTGAATAATTTAATTATATATTTTATTTTCATTACATGTTTGCGATACAGAATAATACTATTTGTAGCCAATTAACTGTAGGTTTGTTATAATACTAGTAGTTCTTTTAAGATTTCAATTCAATAATCTAATAATATGTTTTTAGATAACTGAAAGAGGACAAGATATGTTACACTGTCAAGGAATTAAGAGAGTTCGTCTGAAATAAGGATCACCTATCAAATATTTAATTAAACATCTTTACTTCGTAATGTTATATAATTTATAGTACATTGATTGTATATGATAATTGCTTAGGTATTTCTA